>JALLOT010000733.1:0-17969 GCA_036939595.1 Thalassiosira livingstoniorum
TTTGGGGTTCCGTGGAAGTCCAAAATTACAAAATTGTAATTTTGGTCAACCTTAGACACACTTTGGGAGACTTTGGGACCTTTTGGGACACAGGGGCAGGGCTGGACAAGGCAGGCAATGCATGCATGCAGGCAACCTCGTACAAGACACTGTGTTAGACAAGTCACCAAACGACACAAACACCGGGAATGGAGACTGTGTTTTATCCTCCGACCGTGACCAGACAAACACAACACCGACAATGCAACTTGCTGGATGATGATGATCATTGACCACTGACCATCTACATCAAGCACGCACAAACGCTAAATAATACTTAGGTACTCATGCAACCCTTGATGCAACATGCAACGAACAAAGTAACACTTACCATACTTACTTGTTGCCTCTTTTGTGTTGCCCCTGCCTTGCTCACTGAGAGGTGTGGAGAGTGGAGTGTGGCTGCAGCTGAGTCAGGTCCCCTGACATGTTGACGTCCAAAAGGACTTAACTACTGTTAAAACCAAAAATATGTTGGCGCTAGGCATCACGTAGACCTCAAGTAGAATATACTAAATACTTTAACGTTAAAAAAATTTGGACCCTCTAAGTCCTTTCTAGATGATGAAAATCTCCACTTTGGCGATAAGTTTAGCTATTATCACTCATTTTTTTGTCACGGGGCTTCTAGCAATGTCCAAGAATTTCATACTCGAGTTAAAATGCATACATATTTTGGCGGCACTAGGTGCACCATGGTGAAGTCCAGAAAGCTTTTACGTTAGTTAAAATATTGAATATTTTGGCGGACAAATTTTTAACTGACACGTCATGTACTAATTCTACATACTGTGTCAGGGGTCCTCTTAGAAATCCTCTCTCTTTTAATGGTACTGAATGTGGTACCATTTCAAGATTGAAACCATTCTGTTTGCAATCAGAACTCATATTTCAAACCGGCAATGATATTTTTGCACAGTTTATTGATGCATTGCAATGGTTCTTCTGCCTTGTGAGATTCTTAACTTCTGATATCTGGGAATATCTCCCTTCTTTTAGCATTGTAGGTTCCTTGTGTTTTTTTGTAGTGATTGTTCAGCATTGTTAATATTACTATTGTTCTGTTTGTTAGAACAGGAACTAACACTTGTTGCAGACAATAAATCAAAATCTTTCACAAAAGGCTTTGGTGTTGTGTTTATTTCTGTTGGCAATAAGCTGTTTGTTGAGTTATGGTCAGTCATTTTGTGTTTGGATTTTGAAAATGCTGTTGGCGACATTATAATTTGTTGCATGTTGTGTGTTTCAAACTAAGAACTTACAATATTTTTTATCTTGCAATGGGCAGTTTTGTCTTGGTGAGTCTTCTAAACTGTCAATTTGCAGGTCAACATTCCACTCTCATGATAGCTTGTAGAGACAGCACTTACCTGTATGCTGTCTCTTTAATTGACAACATCTGATTCTGTAGGATGTGAGTGTTGGGAAATAAAAAATGCAACACATGCAATGATGCATTTTCTTGTGTCTCATGGCTGGTGCCACTATTTTGCTGCTGTTGTGTTGATTTTTGATGCTTGGGGCACAAGGTGCATTTGCGGCATCTGTGCCCATTACTGTGTTGGTGCTGTTACTTAAAGGGCAAGTATTGTTGGTGTTATCAAGTGTAAAGGTGGCAAGTCCATGGATGAAAGGATGCTTTGTGGCTGCATCTATTGGTGGTGGCATGGTGGTGCCATAGTAATTCTGGGATAGGATTATGGCAACACTACTGGTAGAAACACTCATAAGCTGTTGGGGGTCTCTAGAGCAAAAAAATTACACTGAATCAATTTCACCTATCTAGAGGGCTTGAAAATGATCAGAAGGCCTTCAGTTCTGGCAACACCATACAAAAAGGAGTTAAGAAGTGAGAAATACCTATTCATGGGTGATGACACTCTATACAAGTACACTGTTAAAGGAGAGGATTTTTCAGTCACACTGTTCTGACTAAGAACAATTGCTTTGCATGAGTTCTGAGCCAGAAAGAAGGGTTGTCTAAAACCCAATAGCAGTTGGTTGTGGTTGCATTCTGCCTCTTCAAAAGAGAAACAAAGCAAAAACTAAAGGTAACCACATGATTTTTTTGTTTATTTTTTACCACATGTGCAGACACTTTACTTGAAGCAAGACACTGTGTACAAGTTAATAATTACTTGGAGGTATTACCTGTCAAAAAGGAAATCAGCTTCATAAGGGGCTTTCCAAGTTGCTTTTAAAATTGCAAACCAAAAATGGAAATAAGAAATTGAAAGAAAATGAACATTCTGTGAATTCTAACAAACTATCATTAAGCTGCATTACACCAACAATTTTCACCTCTATTCAAATATTCAAAAGTTGTACATAATCATATGATAATGTGTATGTAAGTTGAATAGTGAATCACTAGTAGGATTTTTGCTGATAATATCCACACTTCATCCACCTTCAAATGATATTGAATTTAGAATCATTTTCAGATTGAAAACAGACTTAATGTGGTTATTTCAATTCTCAGTATGTTTCAACAATAAAAATTAGGTAGGTACTATGTAACTACAAATATGCACATTAAAAATTATTATTATGAGGCATATAAAAATAGACCATCATTTCAAATTTGAACTTAGATTAAAAATAATTTAGAACCAATTCAAAAAATAGTTTAAACTTTGAAATTGAAAGAATGAAGTAGAAGGATTAATTGTTTACTGTTTTTAATTTTGATTTTTGTTTTTGATTCTTGAAAACAACTTAGACGGCCCCTCAGTGCTTAAAAACATGAAATTACCTACAGGAACACAACATAGTAGTAGCTTAGAAAGCTCACTTTGCATCAGTTGTACTATAAATTTCAAGTATGAAAATTTTTAGGTGTTTATTTAGCCATTTTCAAATATAACAACCCTTTGAAAAGAAAAAAACAGCTATTAATACCTCTAAATAATAATTAGTAGAGGTTAGCATGTCTTCTACTGTAAAACAAATTCACAAGCACAAAGATTCTAAAGATACAAAAATATGTACATTTGGGCTATCTACTTTCTTCAATCTTCTGGAACCAAAAAATGAATCTTTTCAAAATATTTAGTTCAGGGAAATATTGTTGAAAAGTTTTCCTTTTTCCACAATACTAAAAACATTTATTTTGGCAAGATCTTTCATAGATGGATCTTTTTGTATCAACAGCTGTTCCAGTTGACATCAGTTCTGTGCAAATACATGTTAAAATGATGATATTTTGTTTAATACTCCTTTGACATTTTTCTTTTATTCCAAAGTGCTTATTTTGTAAAAATGAGTGTAAGAAGATGACAAAGACTAGGCATTTTGTGGAATACAGGAAAAATGTCCATGGATGACTCCAAACGAAGTCTTACTCCTTTGTATTCCATGCCAGTGGGCCAAAAAAAATGCCATTGGCCTTTTTTCTGGCCCACTGATGTGGAATACAAAGGAGTAAGTGCTGGTGCCCGGCTGTCTGCCGTCTGCCTGTCACCCGTCGGAGGCTTGTAGCCAGTAGATCTAAAGTAAGCTTACTTTATCTCTCCTAGGTTGTCGCCCTTAACCTAGAGGTTGTCGCGACGATGGTCGCCTTCTAGCCGCCATCGTTGGCACGTCCCTCCTTCCTCTCCTACGGAGCACACTCCCGTCGTCTACTGGCTTATTGTTGCATCGCTATCAGGCTACGGCCTGTGCCGCTCCCCTCGCCATGGAGTCTCCCGGGTTGGTGATCCGGGTTACCCAGATGGGCATGGGGCGCTCCGAACACTACTTCTTTGCCGACCCCGGCGATCCCAACGCCAATTATGTGGGTGCCTTCTTCGAGGACCTCCGATTCTACGTCAAGCGCCTTCAGGTGTGGGATCTCTCCCACTTCGAAGAAATTTATGGTCCCACACAAACAATCTTTGATCTCCCCGCCAACGCTTTGTCTGACGGTCAAGAGTTGTATGAGTCTCAAATGGAGGCCATGGAGGCTGCACAGCGCCCGACCCCTCCCTTGACTCAAAAATACTCGCCCCCTCCACCTCCTCCGCCACCGGGTCCTCTCCCGAACGCTTCCATCCCTACTGAGTCCAACAAATTATCTCTTTCGGCGTTCGAATCCCTTGTTGCTGCGGCTTCTTCGGCTCGCCCTGCTTCTCCTCTGAAGGCAGCGGCTCCTTCGGCTCATCCCTCTCCTTCGGGGGCAGCTCCTCCTTCTTCTCCCTCCGTGGCTCGTCCCACCTCCCCGTCGGCCTTCAGTCTCAACATTCGCTTGGCGAGTGAGAGCCTCAGCTCTCGAGCTAAAGCACGCCACAGGGATCTTGAGGGTTTCCATTCTTACATGGCCCTCAACCGCTCCCGCTCCCCCTCGTCTTCGACTTCTAATCTTCAGTCTTCTGGGGGGAACCGCAGTCACTCCCTTGTTTATGGGGGGCATCGAATTCAATCCACATTCTTGGGGGGGCGTGAGGCGGTTCAGGGGAGCGGTGTTGATAGTTCTGCTGGGGCCTCCGGTGCATGGATGTCAACTAGGGAAACTGCTCCCAGGGGCCAACATCCTCTTCATGGCTGTGACCCTCCATCTACCCGTACGGACTCTTCCATCCCTAGATCTCTCCACCTTGGGACCCATCCTTCTCTCTCCTCCAATCATTCTTCATCGTCGAGGTGGTCCCTCTCAACCTCTCATGTGTCATCAACTACCCCACAGTCCTTCACCTTCGATCCCAACCACAATCGGGGTATTGACGACTTCATAGTATGTCAAATTGTTCATCTACTTTACCTGATTTTGATAATTACTTGAAATACATATGTAAGTGCAGTTTGTGATCTGCAAGTTTTTTAGATGTTCATAATGTCATTTTATTTTTATTTGGGGGCAAATCGTAACATTCAAAACTAAGGTTCCATAACAATAAATAAGGTAAGATAATTCTGATAGTATTGTACCTCAGAAATATCATGTAGTTGGTCATAGTAAGTACCTACTTACCTACCTATTTTAATTTTATTAAATTGCACTATCAAGCCGTTGAAAATCTAACTCAACGTCATTAGAGCGTTGCTGTTGGCGGTGATGTCTCTTTTCTACCACATAGGAATCGAAATATGATTTATTGAAATCTGAGTTAAATCTTTGTAGGCTAGAACGTAGGAACAAATAATAATTTTGGCTTCCTTCATTCCCTTTAAGCAAATACTAATTCCTACTTAGGCGTAATCCTGGAAATCGAGCCCCAAAGATCCCGCCCACCATGAGCAATTACAAAATTACAAGCTATTATAATTCATCTTTCACACTTGTTTAGAGATTATTTGATGAAAAATCCCAAATTTGAAATTATGCACAACACTTGGCATAAGATTATTCTCAACTCATAGCCTTCTCTTTGAATCTCATCTTTCAATAGTATGAGATGACTATTTTATTCGAAAAATTATAAGTTTCCTGTGTTTTTCTTATTGAAAAATCTGAATGGAAAGAAGTTAAATGAAATATTTTCCCCACAGCTACAATATTTGTTGTTGTTGAGAATTAATGGATTACTCAGAGTTGCAACTGTCAAACCCAATCACAGCACCAGTCCCACATAGCAGTGTCACTTGCCACTTGCCACTTGCCACTGCCAATTGATTTTGAAGCTGCTGTAGCTTGAGTTATCTTTTGCCCTAGTTGGCCAAAGACCAGACCCAAGTTGTGATTGCTAGATCTAGCTCCTCATAGATTAGTCAATCTCATGGGTCACTATATTTATCTTTCTTGTGTTCAACAGAGATTGACTAATACATGTTTTTTATGCCTTTTACCTAGCACATGCCAACCAACAGCCAAGCACCATGGGTGCTGATCCTACCATTGAAAGCATATTGGCATGCTTCACTTACATGGACCTACCAAAATGCACATCCTGCCCTATATAATCCTGCTTAAAGGTCATTTATGACAAGGTGTTCAATAACCTGGTTCCTGTGGAAACCCCACTAGGAGGTGGCCAACAGGGGAACATTGCCCTTGCCATGAATCTCCAAATTGTATCAAACTTATTCAAATGTCCCCTTCATAGATCAAACAAACCCAGGCACACTAGTCTACTTGCTAGGAGCAGGGAGCAAGCTAATGATTTGAATGAAAAACAATCATGACATGGAACAAAGGACATACCTTAAGTAGAAAGCAGTAGAAAGCAGTAGAAATGGCTGCAAGGAATCAAGTCCTGGATACAATGGACAAGAAATACTATAAAGTCTTGCAGCACCCCACACTAGGGTACATGGATGTTTCACTTGCCAATCTCTTTCAACAGCTAGCAACCACATGTGAAGTTGTCTTGGACAAAGACATTGAAGAGAACTTGAAAATCATGAACAACCCCTATGATTCCATCAATCCCATCAATCTCTTATTATACCATATTGATCAAGGTCAGCAGTTTTCAAAAGATGCTTATATGGAGTATTGAGAATCAAAGCTCCTCTCCATTGTAATCAAGCTCATCCAGCAGAGCAGGGCATATCCTCAAGACACGATGGATTGGGGTCTCCAAGATCCAATTGAGAAAAAATATGCTAATGTTAAAGTACATTTCACTCAAGCAGAGGCCAGAAAGAATGCAGATTCTGAAGCCACTTGAAGCATCAATAACACCCAGATGGACCTCCTTAATGATTTTGCAACAACACTTCAAAAATTCACCAAAGATTCAGCTATCAAACACAAGTGCCTGGATGCCATTGAAGCCAAACAAATGAATGATTAAAATGCTAAATTCAACAACCTATAGCAGCAATTTGTACAAATGCAACTCCAGAATCAGCAACTTATGCAGCAACTACAATAGCAACAACAGGATGGGAACCAGCCAAATCAGGGACAACAAAGAAATCAATGTTGTTGATCTACTGCCATCATGATCAAAACTTTGGGCCACCAGCTCAGCAACAACAAGATAACCAGCAACAAAATCAAGTTGAAAATAACAATACTCAGGGAAATACAATACCAAACTTTGTCCAACCAACCCCAGGATTCAATTTCCCCCAGAACAATCCTAACTGTGTTCATCAACCTTCCCCCTCAACAGCGGCAGTCAATCAATGGTAGAATTGTAATAAGAACAATCATCAAATTTAATATTGCTGGACCAATGGATTTGTCAAACATTCCAGCCAAAATTGCCACTCACCAGCACCAGGCTAGAATTTTAATACCAAGGGGAACAACACTATGGGAGACAACATGTGTGTAATGGGAAGGGACCGTAAAAACTTTTGTATATGATGGGGTGGGGAAGAAGTAGTTGATAAATTAGCCAAAGTTAGCAATATCTCTACTTTTTGTAACCCAACCAAAATATACCAACAATGATAAGTTTTTGCGCAAATAAGAAGTTTTACCAACTAGAAACAAAAAACCTGAAAATCTTACCATGGCAGAACAAGATAGAATCCCACCAACCACATGGAATGGAACTCCAAAGCTCTGCTAAAGCCAAATTAGTAAAACCAGAATATAAGCCAATCAGGTGCTTTTTTGATGGCCATGTCCTACCTGTACTCAAATACCATTCAATTGTCTTGCTGGAACATATATATGATGCAGGGTTTGTGGCAGTTTTTTACAAGGAGAAATTATGCATATGGAAAGATCACACAATATTCATGACAGAAAAGAAAGCACAAAATGGCCTATGTACATCAATAATGAGCAATAAACAGCAAAAAACCATATCAATTTCCTTTGAAACATCTCTGCCAACACAAACATTAATTAATCAGTCCAGTTTTTGCATGCAACACTTACCTCTCCTACTAAATCAATGCTTTTACTAGCTATCAAAAACAATTTCTTCTCAAGTTGGCATCTATTAACCTATGCAAATACTGAACAATTGTTCAATGAATCTATGGCTACTCACAATGGACACTTAAAATTTCAAAGACAGAATGTCTGGTCCACCAAAAAGACTAATAATGAACCACCAATAACTAAACAACCAAAATGATATGTTATCCTCAGAAGTGTGTTGAACAAAAAAGACTTTAAAGGTATAGCATACACGGATGCAATGGGACCATTTTTGTATCAATCTGCATGGGGCCACAAGTACATTTTTGTGCTCTACTCAGTTGATGGAAAATTTATCCTCCTCCTGCCAATTAAAAGCCAGTCAGACAATGAGTTTTGACAAGTCTTTCAAGTAATATTGCAAAGATTAGAATAAAGAGGCATCAAACCAATCATAAACAAGATAGATAATGAAGCTTCCAGGGAAATCAATAAATGATTAATGAATGAAGGCATCAATTACCAGCTGGTTCCAAAATTGTCTCACCATGCTAAAATTACCAAGAGAGCAATTGAATCTGCCAAGCAACATGTCATTTTGGGCATACCCACCACGGACCCAACCTTTCCCATATGTCAGTGGGACTATCTAATTCCCCAATGGGAGCAAACACTCAACATAATATGAGTGTGTTTCCTCAATCCCAGAATCTCAGCCACCAAATGGATTTAGGCAGGCATAACTACTTGGAGCTTCCAATGGTCCCTGCAGGTCAGAAAGTCCTGTGTTATGAAGACCCTGATGACAGATGGTCATTGGGTTTCATAGAGTTGAAGGTTATTTAGTCAAAACCAATTTTGAACCTTACATATGTTTTGAAACTTACATACCTTCAAAGGGCACCACTTGTATCACTGACTTGGTTGTGTTCTCTTCCTGTCACAAAACTATAAATTTCCTGAACAACCCACACCTGAACACTTGTACATGAAACAAAACAATTGGAACAAGCATTACAAAAAATGGCATGCAACAATCCAGTGTACCTAACACTTGCCAACTATTATGGAATCAAACAGTCAACTGACATCATCCAAGCAGGAACTAAATGCCTCCAAAAGAAATTGACAATCAACATCATATCTGACCACCCCAACTCAACACAATGAACAACCAGTACATCACCAAGTCACAAAACCCAACAATGATGCAAACAATAACAAAGAAGAGCCAATCCCCATTCTCCTGACCCAAGCTTTGAGAGTGACAGAGGAAGTGGAACCCAACAAACCACACCAAAAAGGGTCATCACTAAAGACAACCCAATCCCAGAGCCAACTTTCAATTGCTCCATCAATCCAACAATGCACTGGTACCCAATCTGCCACAAAGCTACCAGGAGACTTCTACAAAGAGAAACAAGACATAGCATCAATGAATTAGTTTTAATGACAAAACCAGAACCACACGATGCTAGCAATATACCACTGTACCTAGTGAATGAGGTACTTTGTCAAAAAAGGTAAAATGAAAGATTATTGTTATCTCATTGCTGACCCTAAAATGAAGGATGTCTGGGACCATGAGATGTATTGTGAGGTGGGCAGTTTCATGGATTGTACTAAGTTGGGCAAGATTGGTACACAAACAATCAAAGTGGATAGAAAATCCCAAATTCCCAAGAACAAAAAAGTTGTATACATTCACACCATTGTTGATATTAGGCTCAACAAGGAGGTAAGCAAAAGAGTCAGACTTACACTTGGAGGGGACCAGATAGAGTACCCCTTTGAGATTACTACAAGAACTGCCAATATCCGTACATCCAAAAAATTATTCAATGATGTATTTTCCACCAAAGAAGCCAGATTAATGGGCATGGACATAAAAAATTCTACCTGAAAAAAAAAACCCAACGAAAGACTTTATATACCCACAAATACAAGCAAAATTAGTGTCAAAGAAAACATTAGACAAAAGTAACTTACATGATATGATCAAAGATAACTACTATCTCTAATTGGAAATGCAAAAAGGTATGTATGGCCATCCTGCTACTGACAGAATGGCCAATGATTTGTTGAAAGAGCATCTGGCTCCCTTTGGCTATTGTGAATGCGAATATACGCCTGGACTTTGGGTGCATGACAAAAAGCAAACAAAATTTGTGTTTGTAGTTGATGATTTTGGGGTTGAAAATTTGAATAGGGTAGGTATGTTGCATTTATTACAAATTCTGTGCAAATGGAATGAGGTAATAACTAATTGGACATGTTGCACATTATGTGGCATCATGTTTGAATAGATTTATTTGCAGCAATGGGTGTAGCTATCTCTGTCTGGATATGTTGAAAAGGAAATAATTAAAATCAACCATCCACATCAACAAAACCACTATACACTCCCCTGTCCTGCACCATCCCCACTCTTTAGCAAACATCCACAGAAGCCACCCCTTCAAGACATGACTGTCCCCAACAAAAAAGGAACAAAATGAGTCCAACATGTGTGTGTTTACTTCTTCTTTTATGCCAAGGCCCTGGACAACACTGTGCTGAAGGGCCTCAACACCATTGAAAGGAAACAGGAAGCCCCAATACCACTCTCAATCAAGCTGGTTAACCACCTGTTGGATTACACAGCAACTCACCCTGATGCCTGCATTTGCTATTACATAAGTGACATTATCTTGAAGGTACTTTTCAACTCTGAAAATGCCAATGAGCCCTTCTTCAAGAGCAGTTGTAAGGGATACTTTTATTTGGGGAAACATCAGCACCCTGATGAACCACAGTGGATTAATGCTTCCATTGGTAATGAATGCAGCCTCATACAACTAATTGCTGACTCTGCTGCAGAAGCTGAATTTGGACCTTTACTTAAAAATAAATAGAAAGTAATGATTTATTGCTTGGCACTAGTTGAGTTGGGAAGGACACAAACACCAACTTCACTCTATGTTGATAATGCCATGGCAGAAGGAATCACCAATGGGACAATCAAGCAGCAGAGGTCATTCATGATTAATACATGCTATTTTTGTGTCATAGACCAAGTCAATAATGACCATTTCTGCATCATTTGGGCATCTGGACTGGAAAATTTGCTGATTGTTTCACAAATAACTTCTTACCTCCACATCATATAAAAGACCAGCCATATTACTTTCCTTTACCTAACTCATCACAGTACTTGCCAAATGCACCAATGCCTTAGGATATGCAAGGGTGTGTCAAACCAATCCCTGCATAAGTCCCACATGTCAGGGACACTTGCCACTGCTAAGTGAGTTTGCAGCTACTATTGCTTGAGTTTTCATTTGCCCTGGTCAGAAGAAGGCCAGACATGAGTTGTGATTGCTAGACCTAGCTCCTTATAAGTAAGCAATCTCAAGAGTCACTAGACCTTTGTCCTCATTATGTTCAACAGTAACTTTGTGTTTGTGTACAATTTTAGTCACTATCAATTATAATGTGATGATTCATTAAAGGTAATTGTATTTGATTATAGTGAACCCTCTTTATAATCACCTGTGGAGAAACAGAAGATTTGCAAAAATGTAGATTGCAAAGAGTGAGATTTTTGAAACCAGACAAACTAAAAAAACCACCACAACAAAAGACAAAATACCAACTTAAAGATAGATATCCATGAAAAAGACAATAATATCACTTATTTTTGCACCATGAATGGTCATTTTGATTGATTCATATTTTTTCTTAAGAATTCAATTTATGGTCATATTTTTGTTGATAATTGAAAATTTTAACTAACTTTTGCTTTGTTCATCAAATCAATGCACTATTAAAATTTCTCACTTACAAAAATAAAAGATATCATTCATACTGGTAGTTGATATTTCCTGGTTAGCATGAAAAAATACCCCTGTTTCAATCCTTGGAAAAAAGAAGATATTTATTGATTGATTTTTAATGTTTTAACTAGTCAATATTAATAATATTTCATTTTGAATTATTAAAAGTGTATTTTTTCTCATTTGTTTTTTTTCATAAGATCAACATGCATGTATTTTCTACTTTTCATCAGATATCTAATGGAATTTCGTACAATCTGAATAAATTATTATGAAAAAATATTGGAATTGTAGTTCTTATGCATCCATACTTATCTATTATTTATTAACTGATACATTTGTTGCATTTGAAAACTGCAATATTCTAGTGTATCATAATTGATTTGAAATTTTGTTGGAGTTAAATATTTGAGTTCCTCTACTATATGAATAATTTCTAGAAAAACCTTTTTACCATTTTTCTTTTCAAAAATTTATCTGATCAACCAGGGGACTGTCATAAGAAGAATTTTGAATACAGTCCAGTACGTGGGTACCAGGGTCTGATTGTGAACAATAGAAAAATTAAGGGTGATACTCTGTCAAAATTTTGAAGTTATAATTATTTTTTAGTATTTTGTGACATTTTAAGGAATATCAATTCACTTTCAAGCAGCAAGCTTGGGGTATTTCATGGCAGCCAAGATATATTCTTATGATTTGTGTTTTTTGATTTCTGTGTTTCTGTACTTTTACGGGGCCACGGGGGTTAGTTCCCCAATCAACAAAGTTAATTTTTGAGGTCCAAGGTTCTAGAACCAATTACTAACTTTTTACTTGATGGTGTCCACAATTTTTCTTATGAAACGCCCCTGGTTAACCCCACATTTAGAATGCAAATTAATAAAATGGCTAAAGCTGCTTGAAATAGTGTAAAAAGTTTGCTGTGAAACAACAGCAAGAATATTATTAGAGAAAAATTATTTTTGTGTAATGATTATTTTTCTTACTGCTTGTTAGAAATGATGTGACACTTCTTCGCCCTGCCACTGGTGCTGGTGCTATCCCTGCCAACTACATAATAGCACCTGTACTATGCCAGTGCACGGTCCATTTTTTTTCCCCAACGGCATGATGATGATATGAAAGCCATCCAACGCTCATCCAACTAACGGCATCCAACTCAACTGTCTTTTCTCACATTTTTGTGAGCTATGGTCTATGGTGCTCTTATCTACTGTATGGTATATTAGGATTGGTATGACGCACGGAATATGATGGTAGTATGACATACATCCATATTTTTATAAACGGTACTAAAACCAACTCTAATGTACAAGTGATTTAGTACTACTGTAGTCTACTGTTGTACTTAGTCTTGGATTGGTTTTGACAATTTTATGATTATTTTTTTAATCCTTCTGGGAGTAAAACCAACCTCCCCAATCTATTGGTACATTTTAAAAAACCCCTAATTCATCAATTAATGATCATTTATTATTGAAAATGATAAGGAAATTGATGCTGTTTTCACCGTTTTTGACCATTTCTGACCATTTTACATTACAATAAATATTACTGTCTTTAAAATAAATTATGTGAGTAGGGCAAAGTAATGTGAGTAGGGTTGAAATTTCTAAAATTAATGTAGGTAGCTTATATTCCATGCTGCCACATCAACTTCCAACTAATCATCATCATTAATTACGATTGACTCATCAAGCTGCCTTTGTCATCCCCTCCAGCAATGAACTTCCCTATGTCAAACTCTTTAGCTCTCCTGCATTATTTTTGGAGCAAGGCTCTGCCTGTTCATCCCTTTGAGACAAAACTACAACTACAAGTGCCGCTTCGTGCCGACATCCCTAATCATGACAACAGACCTTTGAGAGTGGTTCATTACCATGGCCTTCCATGGACACCAGATATGAAGCAATTGTTGGATGAGCTTGGAGTGGACTGCTCTGAGGTGCTGAAACTGATGAAAAGCCAAATGGGATGCACTGTTCTCTAACAAAGAGCCAATCCGCTGTCAGCTAGTGGAAGCTATATTCAAAGATCTCACCAAGAAAAAACTCTGTGTTGCAAAATGTGGGACAGAAATCCCACTCAGACACAAAAACATCAAACCAAAAAAGAGCTCAGCCAGTTTGAAGCCACCATCCAAATCTCCATCGTGCAACGTGTCTAATTGTGAGCCAACAAAGATGGGATTTGTATCATCAAAGAGGACAAAACAGAAAAAGAACAAACACTGGAAAGAGGGTGGGGACACAGTCAAAACAAAAGTTGTGACTGAACAAAAATTGCTGCCACAGACTAATGCAGAAGCGCCAGCAGAAGCTCCAGCAATAACCAGCAAACATCAGATTAGGAGAAAGGTGAAATTGCTTGCTTTACCTGCAAGCAATTTCAGGGCAGTTTGATGTAAAGTTGCAGACAGGCTTTTGGATTGTGCCTCAGGTGACAAGAAAATCTGCCGGGACTTCAATCTTTTCCCAGACAATGCTGCCAGAAAGAGCACCAAAAGAGTCTTCCATTGACTTTGAGGACCCCCTCCTACACTACCAGACTCTCAGCTGCACCAAACTATCCTCTGATAAGGATGTGCAATACAGGTATCTTCAAGAGAATGCTTTGTTTCAATGCATCTCATGATCAAAGCATCCTGATAGGTCTCATGATCTGAAAGATTATGAATAGTTTAAAACAGCAAACATCAAATGGAAAAACTTGTCTGCGGCATTTGTGGTGTTGGGAACTCAAGACAATGATGGAACCTTTGTACAACATGTCCAATACAACAAACTTGGCAAGAAACTTTGTGTCCTCTTCAAAGATTGGTTCAACTACATTTACCCTGAAACTGCTTTCTCCCAAAGAACAGATGCCATTAGAGCTGTAGCTGCACAGAAAGAAAGCTACAAGAAGAGGAAAGCTGCCCAGAGCAAGCAAAGCAAGAAGGAGACCATCTTGGATAAAATAGTCAGATATTGACCAAAGGACAACCAGCAGTTGACAAACCATGTGTGTGTTTTTGTTTGTGAGGCCCTTGGCAGTGGACAGACCCCAGATCAAATAGCACATCATATTCAAAGCAAACAGAAGAAGAAGAGGAAGCAATTCAATATAGTTGGGAAGAAAGACAGGGCATATTAAAACTTGCTGACAAAAGTCTGCCATATTTGCGAACTTTGAAACAATGGAGCCCTTGACCACCTGCTGGATGGCAAGCACTTCAAGGACATGACACAGAGGGAAAAAAGGAAAAGATCAAAGCAATTGAACAGTTCTACAGTCAAGGAGAACAGCCAACGCAGCTGCCATGTTTCTAATCCTCACATTGAGCTTGAGGAAAAGCTTCTTGCAAAGATGGACAATCTCTTTGAGTGGAAGAAGAGGGTGACTAGAACTGTCATCTTTAAGCTAGAACTTGAAATCAATCTCATCTTCTGTGGAGGTTTGACATCTCCTGATTTTATGACTGAAATCAAAAATTGGTTCTACTACAGATTCAAGAGGCAAAAAATCTCTTTATTTGTAAAGTTTGCAACATGGGCCAGAAACTGCCATGAAACTGGGAATACAAGCTCTTGCAGATTCAGTGCTGGGTAGCAAACAAGCAGTGACCACATTTTGTTGATGGACAACTGCGTACAGTGAAAGATCGCTATTACTTCAACACAGATCAAGTTCCCTGTTGGATGGAAGCAGTTGGTGACTACTGCTGGGGCAAGAAAGACAGCAGATGAAGGAACGTATCAACTGGGGGTAAAGAAAAAGATCACTGATTGGTTCAGCTGGGAATTGGAAAGGATGGAATGAAGCTGATCTCTTTTATTATTTTCAAAGGTGAGGCATCCAATTCTGGTTGTTCATGCTTCTTTGTCACAATTGGTTATTAATTCTTTTCTCATTATGTCTTTCTTTGATAGCTGCCCCAGCTCCAGATGGTAAGAAATGTGGGCATTCTAAATCAGTAACATATGAAATTAGACATAGGCTGTCAGATATTCTGGGTAACTGGTACCCACCACAAGATAAGTGCTACATTACTGTAAGTAGAACTGCCAATTCATCTGGGCCTTTGACTGTTCTGTACCTTAAAAAGATTGTATTGCCAGGAGCTGGTGTATCTGCTGATATGGACTTTCCCGAAAGACTTGGTGTTCTGTGTGATGATTTTAAAGATCACAGTTCTGACATAGTGAAACAGTTCACTCTGTCACCAGGAATAGCGGAAAACTTGGAGTTTGATATAATGGCTGGAGGTCTAACACCTGTTGCACAACCTTGAATAGAGTTTTTAAGGGACACTTTGAAGATCTATATGACCAATACGCAATGAACGCACCAGTGAACACTGAAACTGGGCGTCCTCGTCCCCCCAGTCATCAGCAGCTTGCTGATTTGGTCATCAAGGCCTGTGACCAAATTCTGGAGGAGCTTTGTAGGAGGGCCTGGACAAGCTGTGGGTATTTGAACGAGGCAGAACTATCCAGCCAAACAAAAACCTCTCTTGTCTTGTACAATGAGGAGCAAGTTGGCCAACTTGTACAGGATGTCATGGGAAGTGATGATCACATTAACTTTCAGAATGAAATGGTTTCAGGGCCTGAACCACGTTTTCCTGAGAATGTAGAGGAAGAGGAACAACTTCAAATTGGCATGTGCTTTCCATAACTTATATAATAGAAGCAATCACTATGGTTATTTTGACATGTGTGCTGCTTACATAGGTTCTTTTGAATTTTCACGAAAACAAAGTAATGTGAGCACTTTTGGCGGGAGTTTGTGCGAGTAGCAAAATTCTGTAAATGTGAGTACAATAGTACTCACACAATTAATAGATGCTAATACTTGCTTGATCGGTGATTGGATGGGTCAATCAAAAGCAACACATACAACATACTACCTATTCAAAAAATCAACTCGTACGTACGACGTACTACTTAAAATAAATACTTACTTACCTTACCTTATGCTGTAAGAGCACGCAACAGCAAGACTCATAGATCATGAAATAACTGTGACATTTAGCTTTTTATATGTCAAATATATCACATGAAATAAGTGATAAAAAAAGTTGTTTCTCTAGCCATTGAAATTGAGTGTGATTTGTTTTCTGTCACAAACCATCAATGTGGGTAGTTTTATCACGTGACTTATCCGTGAAGGATAGTGGAAGGGTTTTTGGAATGAAAAATTCATAATTCATCTTAATAAATTACCCAGTTAAGAACTAGAGCCGACATACACATTAGTCTTTCTTTTGCACAAAAAATTGTACAGCAACAGCCAGGTGCCATTCAGCAAGATGCTCTTCTACTGCTAAAAAGTAGGGAATTAGTTCAGAAAAGGGACTGACCCCCATCTGTGTTATTTAATGCAATCAGATAACGCATGACACTGCCCCATATCCTCTGGTACAGGTAGGGGAACGGGATCCCTCATAATACGGGACAAGAAAAAGATGCTTCTGGAAGCAAAAAACCATTCCAGCTGGAAGCACTTTTTTCCTTCCATCTCCTTCCATCTCCTTCCGTCCATCTCCTTCCAGTTGCTTCCGGAAGGAGAAATCCTTTCAAAATCTGAAAGATCCTTCCACCAAAAAACAATTTTTTTAGGCTTATCCACATGTAAGTTGATTTTTTTTCATTTTTCATTCACCACAAGTATGGTAATAATAGCCTGGAAGAGGGTACAATATAATAGTTTGTACGTACCTATGTTGTACTATCCTACCCTACCTACCCTAACCTACCATACCCTAGTACACTAGTAAAGAGTAAACCATCTCACCATGACAAAAATTTTCTGGATTATTGCAGGTGATCTCCATGAAAATCGTTGTCCCAAGCAATCACCTGCATTAATTGTCACCTTTAACATCTCTAAGGAACACACTTGACTACTGAAATATGCCATAGTTGGCTGTTTGTTGACACCACAACACCATCTCAACAACAACGTTGGCAGCAGCACTTGCTGTTGAGATGGTGATTGCATCAGCAATCAGCCACCTCTGGCAGGTTGCAATGGCCAAATGCCTTCCTTAGATGTTAAAGTTGATGACTAGTGCAAGCAATTACTTGGGATGATGGTTTTAGCTGAGATTGCCTGTGCTAATCCGGCGTTTCAATGCCATGGTCTGCCATTGCCTAATCCTAGTTTTAAGGGGGCATGGTAACATACTCCTACTTACTACCTAGTTACTACTATCATACTACTTAACCAGGTACTTGGAGTACAATAGGTAGTACTAGGGTAGTACTAGTACAATACTACTACTTAATGATTCCTCCCCAGAATGATTCCTATGAACCATAAAACAAAAAAAGTGAAATTCCTTGTTGGAAGCTTTGACAAGGTTGTGAGCTTTTTTTGTTTTATGG
>JALLOT010000734.1:509-17993 GCA_036939595.1 Thalassiosira livingstoniorum
TGAGTACCTAGTCATTCCTTCTACAGGGTTTGTTTAGATCCCAGTATATTCTTTTTACTAGGTACTCAAATGAGTACCTGAAATAAACTAGCAAAATGCAAAATGACTAGTGACATCTGACATCTATTTTGTGTTGATGTCATTGTTTAAGGTTGAATATGGCCACTTCACCCTTAATCTCTGCACACTAACTCATAACTAATATGATTATGGTTCACTAAGCCACTTAAAGATGCTTACTTTGATTTTATTACGCTGTTTGTCACACTTTTTTTGCTCTGATTTCACCTTGATGGGGCGTAATCAATAGGTAGATGCAAGAAAAACTTCAAAATTGTCTAAAAATAATATTTTTTCAAATAATTATTTTAAAGTTTTATTACATTACATACTGAACAATTCCTGCAATCACCCATCACTTTGTTGTCATGTGGCACAACAACTTTTATTGTCAACATAATGGAAACAAAAAAAATGTCATTCATGGAGGGCAATTTTTGCAACTGAATTCATGGCCCAGTAATTCTTGGGTCATGAACTCAATTTGTAATTAGGATTCAGTCATGTTCTGCTGTCATTTGTGGTGCTGATGGCAATCACCATCAGCACCACAAATGGTGGTGCGGATGTATGCCATTGGCATCTGCTAACAATCATAGCATTCACCATGAATTGGCTTGAAATCATTGAATTTGCTTGAAATCATTGAATTTTGAAGCTATCCAAGACCAAATATTTGGTCTATGAGCCAATATGAGCTCACTGTCAATGCTTCTTACAACAATGTTGTGTTTGGCATTGAAAACCACTCCAATTGCCACAGCGGCAAGCTAGTTCCAACAACAACACATGCATCGGACAAGAGGCTTGCTGCTATGTGGCTTAGTAGTTTTAAAGCAACAATCAACTAGAAATTAATAATCACAATGGAATAGATCAATCAAAAGTATGTAATTAAGTAAAATTTGCTATTTTTAGGCATGGTTCAAACAAAACACACCACATTGGCAGAATGCATCATTGTTGGTGCTTTTTTTGGCTTCCACTTCCAGTATTATAACTACCATACATTTAGGTATTTTTTTGACCTATCTACCACATGACGTACAACACATGGGATTTGTTGTACTTGGAGTGCCAATTGCAACATGAGCAATTAGCAAAACACCTTCTTAACCAAGGACATTTGTTGTCAACTGGTTGGGAAGGTCTGTATCTGAAGGCTGACAAAAAACAAACAGGAAAGTGGAAAAATTCACTGTACACCATGGCAGTTTGCATTTTTCATGAGGAAGCCATTGCTGAGCACTAAAATTCATGCTACTCAGTGAATACTGGGTTCTACAGCATGAAAATTGCTGTACCAGCAATATTTTGCATAGGGCTGACTCCTACTTACTACTGTAAGGTAGGCCTAGATATGCTTCCAAGTGTGATTTTTAAAAGACACTCAAATAAGTAGCTAGTTGAAATTTAAGGTAATCTTTTGAGTACCCAGGCCAGAAAGCAATTTTGGTATAGATGGAGGTGGGGTAACAGCACCAAAAAGAACATGACCATCTTGTGGTGCCAAAACCAGAAGTACTAAAAATACTGTGGCTAGCAATAGTACCAAAAAATCCAACAGTACAGAAGAACCAACTTCTAAATCTCAACAAAAGAAAAAGTCAAGTAAAGTAATTGCAAAGAAAGCAGTTGTACAAGGGAAGATGAAGCAGGAGATTGAATCAGTGAACAAGAGTGGTAGTGAAGCATCATTGAATGAGGATGTTGATGATGACAACAATTTTGTGTCATAGGTGGTCACACATGCAACAGTGGTTGATACAGAAAATGCAACCAAATTGACACCTGAGTTGAATCCCACAATATTAACCAATGTAACTTAAAGGGAAGATGAACCATTAAATGGAGAATTTGACAATGTGCATGGTGGTAGGGAAGGATATCATTTTTTGCAGGAGGAAAGGCTATTGGCAATGAGAAAATATTTTGTTGCACCTGTTCCCAAAGGAAACAATTCAATGGTCAAATTATTTTTCCTGTCTAGTGTGAAGGTACCAAAGAATCATGATAACAAAGTAATGATTGTTCATGTGTCACTTGAAATGCGGCCTCCCAAGAAAGAGAATTCTTGGTACAAAGACAACTGTTACCACAATTAGATCTGGAGGATGAAGCCAGAAATAATTAGCAAATCCACAATGGCAGTTAGAAAGGCAGTGAAAAAGGTGAAGAGATACTAAAAATATATTGTATATTATGTGATTAATCTTTTTGTTGATGTGTCAGAGGTTCCATTCATTGTAGAATTTCCTCTGGCTATAGTCTATGCATGCTTGGATCCAGAAAATGAACAGGAGCTTCATCCTGAGGAACAAATCAGATTGATTCCAAGGAACATTGTGAAAGCTGCAGAAACATTGGGTAATATAATTGCCAGTGATGGATATGAGTCTGAAGATCTTATTGTTATTGGAGAATCTTATTCCAAGCCTAAAACTGAAATCTTGGATGTATTGTCTCAGAATAACATGGAGGTGGATGATTCCAAAGCAGAGGATCTTGATTATGAATCTGTATTTCCCCCTGCAAAGCAGATGAAAGACAATCCTCATCCAGTTAATAAGGGTTGGTTTCATAAATTGGATTTGAATACCAAGTGATGAAGATCATGGAAGCAATTGCATCACAAGAGAACAGCAAAATATTAGTAGACCAAGGCAAAACACATAAAATTTAACAGCAAAGAAGAATGGTAATTTCCAACATCCATGGAGTTGGATGCCTTCATGAATTGCCTTTGAAAATAAAAACTTGAATGGTGGAAGTTTGATATCTCTTTGTCATGACCCAAGTACTAGCAGGTGCATTTCTTGGAGGAGATGGTGGTGCCAAATGAATCTTCAAATGATTTTTCTTTCACTTGGAGATTGGAGAAGATTCTCTTTTACCCACTTAAAATGTTGGTAGATTCAGTATTGTCAGAGATTTTTTCTGGCAGTTACTAGATATGTGCATTCACTTCAACTTCATTGCATGCACTCACAAAACTGATATGAAGGTGAATTGGACCAAGACCTACAATTAAAATTTTTGCAAGAATATGACACTGTGGGACTTGTTGGTCTTATTGATGAGTTGATTCTAACAGGACTGCTGCACATATCAGAAATAAAGAATATGGCTTCCATGAAACCAAAAGACACATGCAACGAAATGAATATACTCTCTGATTGTGAATGCAACTGAACTGTTGCTATTGCACTTGCAATGTCACTTGAAGAGAGTAAATCAAAACTGAAGAACTCTGAAATAATTTGGAAGCATTATTTGGATGATAGGTTAATCAATATATGTGGATATTCAGCTGCCACAGTATTGATAACTTGTTATCAAACAGGATTATTTGGATCCAATTGTGTTGTCCTTGCTAATTTGTGATTATCTGGTGTTAGATGTGCAAATACCACATTGGACAATGACATGCACCTTTGTGGTATTGTAAAGACACAACAGCTGGGCTTACAAAGTAAAAACTGACAGAGATGGTAATTACTCTTGGAAAAGGCTGTAGCAACTCTGCCACTATAGAACACCAGTCAATTGAACACAAAAAATTGGGCAATAGTTTGGAGAGGCAAGTTGTAAAAAGTAAAAAGGAAGAAGTGCAAGAATAACTTTGTGACTTGTTTCATTTTCACTGACTGTACAACTACCCTTACAGATGAATCTGTAGAGAAGAGATGTGACAACCCAGATGAAAAAAGGAAATGTTAAAATGGCGTCCCTATCTCCAATTCTATTTTCTTTTACAAACTTATTCCAGAAACAGATGAGGTGAACAAAGTTTGGTGGGGGTATTGCAATGCTTAGGAGCTTTTCAAGACATGCAACACACATCAGAATCAGAAGTTTTTGTTCCACCCAAGCTTACAATGCAGCTTGGAATTTAATTCCTACTTACATAGTGAGGAAAGGGATGAATAGGAGACATTGGTTTTTTGGAACAATTGATTGTGTATGGTTTCTTTGAAGTGGTTTGTCACAATTGTAAAAATGTTCCCATAAAAGATTCTTAACAGAAATGAAAAGTAACAAGGCAAGGCAGAGTGATATGGAAACAAGAAGTGTTGCAGCCACCAGGATACAATTGGATAATGAAATGGAATGGATCTGCGGAACCCATATGAGAAACCCGAAATGAGATTCAAAGATCTCAAAATAAACATTTGACCCAAAAAAAGTGTGATGTGTGTATGTATATCAATAACACCAATCACCCTAAGGCTTTCATCACTTGCACAAGATGTTTTTGCAAATGATGCTGCTACTTTTCAAAATACCCACATGAAAGGTTCCCTTCAAAACATGCCAATTGTCCTTCTTGCTATCCTAAGCAAATGGAAAATTATAATTGTCATTTTGAAAATTCCAAACTTATATCATCCCATTTTGTGTTGCAAGAACTCTACCAAAAAATACTCATTGGGGGCAATTGGTGATGATGACATCAGGACATTGCCAATGGTGCTTGCTATAGGACATGAACTGAAGGACCTTAGATGTAAGAATAGGGTTGGGTTGAGTTTTACACTGCAGAGGCAAGTACCTGATGGTGGATTGGCAGTGGTAGATAAAGAAGACAAGAAGTGTGTACACATGATCCACCAATGCATACTGTTGATGTGTCTTCTGTTAGTACCAATTATTTGGCAATCAACATGGCCTCTGCCTATGGTGACTTGATGAAATTTTACAATGGTAAAAAATCATCAAAAAAGAAGGAGAGGCATAAAACACATTCTTTGAATGGTGATGTGCCCAAGAATAACAATGTGCCACAAAAAACATATGTTTAAAAGGCCACATGTGAAAAAGAAGACCCCACCTAAGGCAGCAGTATCTGTTAAGGTGATTAAGGAAATAGCTGAAAATAATGGCAAGTCATGGAAAAAGGCTCCAAAACTAAGTTGTAAAACATATTTTATTGTATTGTTTCATTTTGATGTGGGTTTGTTTGTCAAAGCTCTTTAACAACATTAATTTAATTATTAATAAGTTACTACTTTGTTCAATTCAACAGCTACCAAAGATTTGTATTGTTAGGGAAAATGATAGGTAAATGTGATATGGGTTTTGAATAATGGTTTGAATAACAAATACATGCTTTGGATTTGTTGCAGCACATGGACTGGTATGATAAATGGTGGAGGCTCACATTTTTTCAATAGGATTCACAAACATGAACCCATTTACCAATTTTACACAAAATGAGTAGAAATGCAATGTACAATCTATAAAACTGAAAAATCAAATTTGTTTTTGGACATTAATTTAGCAAGTCATTATGGAGTCATTTTCAATTCGAACACACAAAAATATCAGCTATGACCTTTTAGATTTTAGACATGATAGATGAATATTTTGTAACAAATTATGTCAAACTTCAATTTCAACATAGTGAAAATTACTTTGGAAAAGGGCTATTTTTGGTTCACATTTGTGAATGTACCCTTAGTTGATAATCCTTACAGACACATGTGGTTTGAATGATACCTTTAAAAATAGGGTTAATTAGTCACAATATGTGTATCAACTTAATTTCAAAAAATATCTAGATATCAAAGAAGCAGGCAAAATCCTCAAAACTGTACCTTCCAATTGTGGTTTGATTATGAAACCAGTCAAAAAACTCAATCCCTGTTGCACCAAATAATCTTGCATCATTTTACTTGATCTCTTCAAGATCAATACTACAAGAAATCAAAGAAATTTTCCCCAGGCCCCAGTCCTCTAGTACTCTGTTCACTCTGTCTTCTGGCAGCCAATGGTTTCAAAAACAAACAAATTCTTCTACAGGGTGATTGCAACAATCTTTTTGCAAAAAAATTTTGCCTCCTGATGATATGAAGGCTTTTATTTGACCTTTTTGAAATCTGGTGGACAAACAAGATGAGCCCTGGCTTCTGCATATTAAAACTTTATGGCAACATGGTGTAGCCCACATCACTTGTACAACGTTATAACATCTGATCTTAAGGGTATTGACCCAAATCTTTCTCATCTTGAGATCAATGTGTCCCTTTGAGAATCATTTCTGACTTATTTTCATCTGCACATTAGTTTGAATCCTCTGCCACTGTTACCACACCTTTCAATATATTGATGATTTCAAAATCTTTTCTGTAATTTATTCTGACAAAGAACAATCCCATCTTCATTCCAAAAAAATTAAAGTAGATATTATGGAAAATATTGTTTGGTACACATCAGCTGCTAAGTTAGTTTTGTTTTGCAACATTATTCAGTAGACTAATACAGTTTTAATATTCATTTCAGAAATCCTAATTTACAGCATTGATTTTTATATAGTACATATTCTACAGTTTCCTACACAGGCCTGTTTTACAAATTCAATCACTATTTAAAGTAAAAAAATTGAAAATATTTGACAATTGAGGTGCCAAAACTAAGAAATTATGCATAATGAACTAACTAACATGGTTTCAATACACACTAAAAACATTGATTTAAGATCAACACATGGTTTTAGCAAAAAATGTTTGGACAATATTTGAAATGCCCCCTGTTCTTACCTGTGTTTGTTTCTATGAATGTTTCTAGGTTTCTCTCTGGGTTCTTTATTTGCTTTTCTCTAGCTTCTTTTCTTGGCTTTTTCCTATCTCATTTTCTAGTTTATTTCCTTAATTTTACCCAAATTTCTTGGCTTCTTTCTGGAATCGATTCTGGGACTTTTCAGTTTCATTTCTAGTTTGTTTCTAGGTTTATTCATGGTGTAATTTCAAGATTCATTTCTAGACTATTGCAAGGACGGACTTTAATAGTCATTTATTTTGTAGATATTCAGTTGCTGATGTTGTCTATGTTCTTGGTTTGGTTCTTGTCTTAATTCTCATCTCATCCTAGTCATTTTCTGGGTTTCAAAAGTTTGTGCCTAGTCTTTTCTAGGCTTTTACTATGAATTCTTTTAAACTTATGAAGATATTGTTGTGAGCATGAACTGTTCTTTTTTGTTGCTATGTTATTGAATAATAATAGTGCCAAATATTGTATGTGCTCCTCCACTAGTATCTTCACTTTATAATGATTTTTTTCTCATGAAAAACACTATTTGTAAAATCAACATTTAAAATGTTGAATGCCTTACATGAACAATTCATTTATTAGATATTTTACATGAGTATGAAGGTAAACTTGCATCTACCACTGATACAAGGAACAAAGTTCTCTTGTACAAAATATTAATTTTTGTTATTTTTTTGCAACAGATCTTTCATAAAGCAACAAAGCTTGGTCATGACAATATAGTATGGTCCCATCATTTAATGCCAAAATTAGTCCAATAATGTAAAAATGGTTTTAGACTAGCAAGTTCAAAACAAAAATTTAAACACAACAGATGATTTGGTACTCCATAATTTCTGTAATGCTGTTCTGAACTCTGAATTTTGAAATGGTGCAGAAGCAGATATGTCTCTCCCAAGCCTTGATTCAATGTAAGCCAAAAGAGAGTATTTTTTCAGTGTTGAGTACATCAATTGCAATAATGGCAATGGAGTATTTTTCTTTGTTTGAAGACAATATGACTGAGGAGATGGGTGTATTCATTTGGAATGAGGGTTTAATGGGAAATATGTAAAATATAACTTTTCTTTCAACTGCCTTTGAGTTAATTTGCAATTAAAACTTTTGACACTTTACATAAGATTGCATTTGTTGTATGTTGTACCAACACAGAAAATGAGTGGCTAGAATCAGACCATGAAATTGACCATGTACTGAACAGAGTAAGCTCAAGAAAGTTCTAATTTTTTGTGTGGATTGTGAAAGGTATAATAATTTTGTTACTCTTTGCCAAATAGATTGCCTCAATCAAATTTGTGATTGAATAATTGATTTTATTCTTTTTGTCTCACAAGAAGCATTTTTATGTAGAGTGGATGCTGGACAAGATTTTGAGTATTAATAATGATTTTTTCATGCAATCACCTGTATTTGCTTTCATTCACACTGACAAAAAGGAAAAGGGGATTACATTGAGTTGAATTCTGAAAAGCGCAGTGACAGATACTACTAAATGACTTAAAATTAGGAATCATCTTATTTTATGACTTCTTTGATAATACTAGGTGTTGGCACTGAGGTCAGTAAATGCCTGACCACAACAAGGCATGGACAATGAATGGGACCATGCATTACTGAATTGTATTGTTTGGATTTTGAAGATAAGCTTTTTGTTTATGGATATGATTGGTTTCTGCAAAGCTTGGATAAGGGCTTAAGATGCTTGAGCTTAAAATGTAATAGCACAAAAAAAATGATTTATTTTTGGGGTGCTGTTCCTGTGTCCTGTGATTTAACATGTAAGTCTGCTGAAGTGCGCAGTGGCAAATGCTACCAAATGGCTGAATATTAGTACTTTACTAATTTTATGACAGCAGCACTATCATGTAAGCATAAATGAGGATGCTTGCCATAACACTCTGAGCTTGAGAATTTCCTGTTACTTGAGGAGTGTGTTGTCAGTACACATGTATGACTTTGCATTGCTGACACCTAGTGTTACATGGACTGATGTTCAATCCAGCTAACTTGGGATTGATGAGTCCAACAATTTTAGCATTGAAGGAGTTCAAAAAATACCACATGTTTAGTGCTAATGTCTTCAACACAATTGTGAATGGAGGCATGTTAGGAAAATAGAAAGATACCAATGACATAAGAGTTGTGTGCACAACATGTCTCCATCCACATTGACAATAATAAAAAGGTGCTGCATATGGGCAATGATTGAAAGCACAGAGGTGAAAGTTGATCGAATGTTATAGAATATTTGACCAGATCCAGTATGAGTCATTATTTCAAAAGACATGGTATTTTTTATAGGTTTCTGTGATGTTTTTGTCCCAATGCATGGGTGATGTTGACTCTGAAGTTTGCAAGAGAATGTCAAATCCTTGTTGAGTCGTTATGAGGAGTCACTTCATTCTAATGTAGAATAAAATTTCCTTGTTGATAAGGATGGCAACCCAGATGAGAGTGACAGTGATTGATGACATGTCAGAGCTTAATATGAAGGATTCAGTGGAGGCCAAGAGTCAAATTGATCAGCTTCTACTTTTTAACTTATTTTGCTTCTAAACCAACTTCTCAATTTGAAGTAGTTGCTGGGTGATCAAAATGTTAGTATGTGCGATAATTGTAAAAGTAATAAATTATCTATTTTCTATTTTCAAAGTCTCATATCCAGAGATTGCTTTTGGTCCAAATGTACTTTCCAACTCAGAAGGGGTGTGTATTGGTCTTCTCCTACCTCTCTCAGAGTATGTTTTGTAAGTCCAAAACTAGTAGTATAAGTGTATACATACATATTATGTGCTTACAATGACAATGTGTATATTATTTTTGATCTGTCTTGTTATCATGTTCCTGTCATTTTGTTTCCATAACAACTGCAGTAATAATTACATTCTGATGCAAATATTTTTGCTGGTGATTACACATAGATAACATTTCTACTATTTTATCTTCGCTTTTTTTAATACTAAGTATTGCATGAAAATAATGCATATGTGAGTGAATGGAATGTATTTTTGACATCAATTTGAAAACCATTTTGACATCCAGACATTTGAAGTCACTCAAATCCCCCAAAAAGTCAACTTAACTTTTGGAATTAAGAATTCAAATCCTTTTTGAAATCCAGATTTGTGGCATATTATTTGTTTTATGAAAATTTGAACAATTGATTAATTTTTGTGTCCACACGCATGAGAAAAAAACAGTAAAAACCTTTGGGGTATCTTTATTTTTTACTTTTTTCTCACTTGAGCGGTCACAAATGCAACTGCACGCGAATGTGAGGGGGATTTAGACACACCTTTCTGGTTTGGAACTCGTGCGAAGCACTCGCTCCCAACCAGAAAGGTGTGACTGGAAAACCCTCTCCAGTCAACAGTGTGGTTACATATAGTACAGTGTCAGTTCGTGAGATTGTGTTTATGTAGTATGGTACTTAGGCAAATGCTGGGAACTAGCCATCCAGATTAGAACAAAACATCATATGTTGATGTACACCACATCTCACTTTTTCTCAATGAAAGTTTTTTTCTATTTTTAGTTTGTAAAAACAATCTCCAATTGAATGTAATAATTGAATTGATTCTGTTGTATGATCTCCCTGGACCAGACTTGAAAAGACACACATTTGCCTGTTAAACTTAGCAATATTCCCGAAACAATCTTATTTGTATAGCCACAATTCTATGAAAGAAGTTTTTGATATAATATCAAGCACTTCAAATGAAGGATAGCACTATTTTTGCCTCCAATCAGATTCAAATAAGAGGGAGCTCTTTGCAGATTGTTTTCATTCATTTGTTCAATTTGGTCGAGGCGCGAGACCAAGAGATTGCCTTCTTATTCTTTCTTGATTTGGTGGAACCATCACCGTCCCTGTTATCATAAGAGAATGCTACACCGAAAACTGATGGTGCAATACTAATACTTTAGCGCAAGGAATATTTTCTTCTAAAATTCATTTCTAAACTTGATTAGATTTTAAAATCTGAAAACAATCCAGGACCACATCAATTATGGCAAAAGGTTATGTCATCTGACGAGACTGCACTCCATGTGCCTTCTCAGCGATTGCAAAGGCGTAATTTGAAAATGCACATGTTCCTTGATTCTATTGATAAAGAATAACCACAAAAATGCACTTGACCCAAGGAGCACTCTAATCCGTAAATAAACAGCTCTTTGACCGCATCCAAACATAATAGATCAGGAAGAATACAACTGCTGCCTTATTGCTTGGCAATCTGGATTTTTTTCGTACTTCTTCTTCCCTTGGAAGAAGTTTTTTGCGCTTTTTGAGTCACTACTTGCAGCTTTGTACTTGGTGGATCTTGTGGAGGACTCTGTGGCTTTGGCGTAGCTTGATTTTTGGTCGCTTGTGGCTTTGGCTTTGATGCAGTAGCATTGTTCCCTGAGGCACCACCTGTCCCACCCAACATCTTGCTAAGTTGCTGTGAGTTCTTACTCCTCCTCTGCTCCAGTCTCTTTGCTGCTCGTTTCGCAGGAGTACTATCTTTTCCCCATTCCTTTTCTCTAGCCGCTCTCCGTTTCATAACACCCACCAGTTGGTTGTCCCTAGTCGACTTTGAAGAAGATCCTTTCGGCGTTTGCGTAGATGGCGGTTGTGCCAACATTTTCGCTCCAGGGAAAACGACCACTGCACATGTCATGTTATCCCGACTGTCAAGCTCCAAACACGTATCAATTATTTCTTCGCAGATCAATCCAGGATCAGACTCCTCCTCCTCGACCAATGCTCGAACCAAAGTAGCGCAATCTCGATTTGTAAGTCTGTCCCAGACTCCATCGCATGCTAAGACAATGAATTCATCCCTCTCATAATCTCGGGGATGGACAAGCAGATCTGGATATGCCGTAACTCTTGTAGATTTCGCTTCCTTTACGCGGGTTGTATATCCAGACCCGCAATTTCCCACACCGCACCCTACGGCATTAGGCCCATCAACTCCACATAATTCATGTCCACTACCAATGCCTCCCTCGCCTACACCAGCATTATCTACGCTGCCCGCACCTCCTCCCGTGCCAACGCCTACATTGTCTCCGTGACTACTGCAATTCTTGTACGCAAAATCACCAAAGCTCCTACTCACAGCCAAATCTCCATCCACCCTTCCACCTTTCACGAACCCTCCAGCACGATCCACCCGATTCATCTCCACGTCATTACATGGTTTATGATCAAACGATAATGGGAGTGCCAAACCCTCTCTCACCAACAACGCCCGTGAATCTCCAGCATTGGCACAAATGACATGAGTGGGTGTCACCAATACAACCACACCGGTACTTCCACTGCGCTCCAATTGAACATTGGCCGGCAATGAGGGAGGACAGCCCTTGCAAAAGGATCGGACCATATTATTATCCGCGGTGCCATCTTGGAACACCTCCTGTTCGGCTACGACGCCCAATCCAAAGTTGGAAGCTAGGTAGGTTTCCAATTCATTGAGTTGAGAGATGCGTTTGGATCGTTGGGCTTCCAAGAGCTGAGAATCAATTGTTAAGAACGTGGAGATGAGAGTCTTTTTAAGTAGTGTAAGTGCTGGGATGGACCCTCGGGTAGGGGTGTTTGGATCTTTGTACAGGTGGGAATAATGTGGATTGGCAGAACAATGGCTTGCCACTGTAGAACCAGAAGATTCCGGCCCATCTCTTCCACTGGAAGCGGTGCTGCCACTTCCCCTGCTACTAGTGCTGAGCCCAGAACTGTACATGTTGTGAGTAGCACTCAAATCCGCCTTTGGCATTTTCAAGTATTCCTTCCATTCTGGCCTCGAAGTCAATATTTCCACAAGGTTATCACCCGCAAACTCGCTCGCGAAATTTCCTCCATGTCCATCAAACACGGCGAAGAGATAATGGTCTTTCAACACCTCCTTTTTCGCTGTGCATTGGGTGCCACTCATCGAAGAGGACGTCTGGGCAAGGTCAGTGGTAATATTTGAATCTTGACAAAGCTCGTATAATTTGGGACACAGCGCGTGTCGATCTTCCATATGAGAACGCCATCCTTGCATTTCAGACACAGCAAACCGCAATACATTATTTTTTGTGCTGCTACTGTGTCGGCTGCCATTTCTCCCCTTGTTCCTGTTAGGGGATGAGTTGTTACTGGTTCCACCACTTCCAGTATTTGTCAATGATGATGCAGCTCCCGATCTAGAAATGGCAATGGATCCAACAGTTGTCAGGGGTGACATGGGTGCCTCCCCCCGCTCCGTCGATTTGGTCGTGATGGGTTCCTCCAAGAACGAAGATCCCCTTCTTTGGAGAAGCAAGGCTTGTTGCTTCGTCACTCCAGTTGGAGTAGTTGATACATTATGTGATTTGGAACCATTATGTAAGTTCTTGTTGGAGGATTCGGTTCCAAACATGCCAGTTATCGCAGAAGGGTTTGGGATACTAAACATACCACTGGAAGAGGGAGCATATGTCGACCCAATGGAACGGTGGGAGTTATGGGAGCCAATGGAGTCATCGTCAGCGGGGTCGATGTCATCTCTTGAATCATAGGTCACTGTGTTGCCCATTTTGACTAAAACAGGAAGAGATTTATGTTCAGAATACTTTCAATGCAGGTTCCGTTTCTGTCAATTCTTTCCAGAAGATATTGCTCTGTCGAGTGTAGCTCACACCGACTCTACGAGATTTGTAGTCAATTCTGGTTTCTTCCGATGTAATTGTTATAATTCTTGGCCACTTGTTGCATTGGATTATGTGATCAACGTGATGGGAAGTTAGAAAATATCATTGAAATCGCAGAGTGATGTCGACTTTTGAACTTGATCCAAATAAAAAAAATAAAGAGCTTGAAGTGGAGTGTTCCGTTTTAAGAGATAAAGGTCCAAAGAACAGTATCTGCAGTGAATCAGCAGATGGAACTCTAGAACAAGTATTGTAGTGTGTGATATTATTATTATGCTGGAAGACTCTAGAGCTTCGACGTCCTGCTACGCGACGAACGTCCACTGTGACATGAAGCATTTTCCAGCTTCCAGCACAATTACTGTTTCTGTAGGTAATCTGCAACTGACCCTTGAGAGCATCAACACACCAAAATGCAAACTCAAGCAAATAACTCAAAAGATATCAAAACCTAATGTGATGTTGTCCAAGCAAAGCCAGCCTGTGATGTTGTGACAACAAAAAAGGTTTTTTCATTTTCTGTTCATTTTTCAATTTTTCATCAAAATGCAATTTTACGCAAGTAAGTAAGTAGGTATTACGTACCTACTTACTACAAAAATACTCGAACATATTTTTGTACATAAGAAGTACAATATTGTACATTAAAATATGGTAGGGTAGCTAAGCTAGGAACATACGTAAATATAGTAAATACCATACTACTTACTTGTACTACTGACTTGCTTACTCATCATACACCTACTTTCTCCTTATGAATTGACAGGTACCGAAGTATGTATGTAGAATCTACTTATCTTGGTTTTATCAATTAAAAATTTGAACCAAATTTGAAACACGAAAAAACGGATGAAATTATTTTAAATTTTTTGACATGAAGATAAGATTTATTTAGTGGTTTACTTGATATTTTCACTTAACGTATGCCATAAAAGCAATGATAATACTCGTAAGTGATTACGACAATTCGTTATACCCCATGTTTTTTCACCTGCATGCACTCATTGGCATCAGCTAAAATTATTTAAATATTAAAATTTGAAGTTTAATTTTAAACATTTGAATTTTTACGAAGTATTGTATGTATGGTACCAGTATTGTAAATTACAATACTTCCCACGCACAAAAAGGGGGATCATTATTTTTTACTACTTTACGCAGCAGCTCCAATCTCAGATGACGACCAAAAGAAAAGGGTTCTTCAAAAAGGCATGGATGACAATTATTGATTGCCAGGTGGAAGGGTTGGTCTGAAAAAAAAAAATGTACAACAAAAGATACTTAGAATAACAACCAGAAAGAGTGCATAACAGTTTTCTGGAAGAAATGACAATATTTATTTTCAGTTTTTTATGTGCCTTGTTGCTTGTTGATCAGAAACACTAAAAAAGTAATGTTGTTGAATGAATATAGCCCCAATCAGCTTGTCTGTTGCTGCAAAATATTCTGAAGGTAAAAGTAAAACACACTGTTGGATTGCATTTAGATAGTCTCCTTCTGTTGGGAAACAAGCTGTCCATGCAAGTTTATTGGGGACAGTCGTACTGGCCAAAAGAACTGTCTTTTTGGGTTCTCTGGCCAAACAGTAGATTTTTGTAGAATATACTCATAATTATTTTAGGATCTCAATTGCTACTTGCGATTGGTCTGACACCATGAGATTGCTACTGTAGTTAGCTTAAAGGCTTACACTCCAAAATGGTCAGATGCCCAACATCCTAAAATAATTATGGACTACAACGTCAAAACAGCATCGAGTGGGACAGAGGAGCCAGGGTTGCGGCTCAGGCAACCGTTTCCCACCAAGAGGGAAGCCAGAATTCAAAAGCAAAGTCATGGGACTCAAGGAAGACGTCTATGACTGCGGCGATCCAAGGTTTGCCACCACTTACATCAAAACAACAAAGACCCTAGCAAACTACATTCAACAGGAGTACAAGCATGGGCCCAATGTAGCAGATTGCTTGCAGGGATTCAACATAGCCGAGCCAACGGAACAGGCGGACCCAGACAACGGCATCCAATTCGAGAAATGGAGGGATAGCAACAAAGTCTACAACATCAGAAAAGAGACCACCAATGAAGGTCTTAAAAGAGCATACACTCTGATTTACAAGCAATGCTCCCCAAGGCTTTGTACATGCCTGGAGGGAGCATTTTGATTTGCCACAGCCAAGGCAGCACATGATGTCATTGAGCTGCTGAAGTTAATCTGTGGGATTACCTGTCAGTTTGATGACAACAGGCAAGGAGTTTATGCCCTGGCACAAGCCAAAAAACTTTTGTACACGATGGTGCAGGAAAAAAATGTCTCCAACAACCAATACTTGGAAGAATTTGAAGCCGCCATCAACGTGGTTGAAACCTATGGAGGGGCATTTGGACACAAGCCAGGACTCATCAAGACAGAGCTGGAGGACATGATGCTGGGCGACCTGGACAATCCATCACCAAACAAGAGAGAACAAGCCATACTGGCTGTGCACAAGCAGTTCCTGACTGCACTATTTTTGAGTGGGGTGGATGAGAACCACAACGGGAAGCTCAATGACAATTTAAGCAATGACTATATAAAGGGGGACGACCATTACCCCAAGTCGCTTGAGAGGGCAGTAACCCTCATGAACAACTACAAGATACCCAGGAGTTTCAGGCCAATGGGTCAGGGTGAACTGGCATTCACGCAGTCTGGGAAGGATGGTGCAAAGAATGATGACAGCAACAAGATGGCTATGGCTCAGAAGGAAAAGAAGCAAGATGGCGTCAGCAAGAAATCAAAGAAAGATAGAAAGCGAATTCCTGGGATCAGGAATGAAGCCAGTGACATGGAATGTTACAATTGTGAACAACTCAATGACCATCTGTCTTGCGATTGTCCCAAGCCACAAAAGGACGATAAAGATGAGGTGGTCAATGCTGTCTATCGAGACGAGGAGATGAACAGCAATCCAGACAAGGACAACTGGTCCTTCTCCCAGAACTCCAGAGAGATCATTGATAAGCCTTTGCTCTTACTGGACAGTCAGTCCACCACCAACCTATTTGTCAATACAGCCTACCTCAAATTCCTGACAAAGGTGTCAAGGGCGGTGAAGGTACATTGCAACGCAGACACAACCTCCACCAACATACAAGCAAAATTTGGTCAGCTAAATGTCTGGTACAATCCAAATGGAATTGCCAATATTTTTTCTATGAGCTACTTGCTACTTGAGGAAGAAAGGCTTCCGGATTGTCTTTGATAGCAACAAGGGAGCATCATTTAAAGTCTTTACACTGAACAGAAAATCTTTGGTGGTGTTCAGAGAGATGGCTGAGGGGCTTTACACCCTAGATCTACGTGAGCATAGGAGTGATGCAATTGCGCTGGTGAACACTATCAGATGAAACTTTGAGGGATTCACCCAGCGTAAGATAAATAAGGCGGAACAGGAGAGGTGAGTCAAAAACATGATTGGGTTCCCATCAGATAAAGAGTTCCGGGCAGTGGTATGTAACAACCTTTTGAAAAATCTGCCCACAACCTCTGAAGCCATCCACAACTCTAACAAAATCTTTGGCCCTGACCTAGCGGGGATAAGGGGAAAGACCACCAGGAAGAAGTCTGAGCCTGTAAAAAAAGAATATACCGATGTGCCAAAGGATTTTTTGAAATTGCACAAGTTTGCGTGCTTGGAAGCTGATGTCATGTTCATTGACAAACTACCTTTCTTGGTGACGGTTTCTCGTAAGATCAAATTCATTACCGTGGAGTACCTGCCACATAGGAGAAGCCGTGACTTGGATGATGCACTAAAAAGGTCATGAGTCTGTATGCAATGGGGTTGATTGTGGTACAGACTGTGATGATGGATGGGGAATTCAAAAAAATTAAACACAAATTAACAAACGTTGTTACCAAGACAACTGCAATGAACAAACATGTAACATAGGTTGAACGTGTTATTAGGGTGATCAAAGAGAGGGGAAGAGGGAAGATAAATACCCTTCCATTCTCAAATTTGCCTAGGAGAGCCTTGATAGAATTGTTCCATTTCATTACACTTTGGCTGAATGCATTTCCAGTGAAATCTGGAGTCTCAGCAAGGTATGGACCTCAAGAGATAATTTATCAAAAAAAGCTCAATTTTAAGAAGCATTGTTGGGCACCTTTTGGGGCTTTTTGTGAAACATATGACATTCCCACCCCAACAAACATGCTCACCATGAGAA
>JALLOT010000735.1:3255-13656 GCA_036939595.1 Thalassiosira livingstoniorum
CCACCTTGATCTGTCCCTGAACCACCCAGAAGTTCCACCACTGCCCTTCAATCTAATTGGGTCTGACATGACATACTCTTTGCCAGTACCACCTCTTCCAATTCCTGTAGACAAATGTACTCTGGTTTCAGCCCATGCTGGTTGAAGGAGGGAAGTACATACAACAGGGCAAAAATCTCTCATCTTTCACTTAGTGTTGATGAAATGATGAAGAGCCAGGTCGAGAATGACAATGTTCTTATCCCCATTACAGTTGACCCCTTGGGCTGCATTGGACCTATGTTTGAACAGTTTTTTTTCAGTGAACTGGATGTCCCATGGCTTTCCTTTCCTGTGGATTGGTCCAATGCCAACCAAATGTATTAAAAAGCATCCTCACACCCTTGTCCCAATGGAATTGTTAGATATGCTACTAAATTTTGAAGAGAGTTCTCTCCCAAATACTTCTTTGGGCATTTCTATCTTGCTCCCACTCCTTTTTCCTACATCCTCCAACAGCTAGGTCTGTTTTTACAATTGCTACGGCTAATAACATCCAACATCCAGAACTCCAAAATTGGCAATATGCCATTATTCAAGGCTGCTTTGACCCCAGTACTTTCAGATGGATTCCTGTCCATATCATCTCAAGAGGAACCTTCTGTCCTATTTGCAGATCCAACGCAATCCCTTCCTCCGGATCCCATCCAAACTTGATCTCTAACACTACTCACTCCGCCACTTACTCAGAGTACTCCAAGGGTACTAATCAGGTCCCTTGACATCATAATATGTAGACATAGTACATGACATATTTGTAACTTTGTCCGCCTCCAGATTCTTTTAGAAATTTACTCTTGTAACCGTTCAATGGTCAAAATGCTAGAAAACTGGAAAAATAACTAGTTGTCTCCAGACTTGTGGGCATAACACTGGTATCCATTTTGCAGTCATTTGCTAGACATCTCATACGTAGAAACTTTCATTTCATATTGCAAAAATTGGCAAAGATTCTTTACCCTGTTAACCTGGCCTGACGGTGCAAAAGTGAGGCAAAAGTTATGTAGCTGTGGTCTGGAATTCTACACAGATCTGAGTACGTGGGCACCGCTGCAATTTACAGTTATGAAACTACAAGGGTAACTTCATCGTGGTCAAGACCATGTCAGGGCTCCTTGATAAACACCCACTTGACTTAGTCTTGAGTAGTCAACCAAAGTATAAACAAAAAAATCAAAATTCTATTTCTGGAAATAAAGTATCACATTTTTTAATAACAAGCCAAGTACTACTGATTCCTTAAAATTTAAGAATTATTCGACAGTCGTATTTTTGTTGTCATCCCCCTCAATAAAAACGTTATTAGGGTGTCGCACTACCCAACAAAGTTCCACTCAAAATAGCATTCTGTGCCAAATAAACTGCAATACCAGCAAAATAACCCACTGCTGCACCAATTGATACTTTCTTGGCATACCATAAAAAGTCAACCTTCTCCAATCCCATAAGTGCTACTCCACTGGCTGATCCAATGACCAATATTGAGCCACCTGTTCCTGCACACAGAGCAATGAGCTGCCATAGTTTATCGTCAGTGCCATAATCTGCAAGGTCGTACATTCCCATGGTTGCAGCCACGAGGGGTACATTGTCGATGAGGGCAGATGCAATACCAATGACAGTGGCAATGATGTCCTGACTGGGCAAATTTTCATTGAGGAAGATGGCAAGATCTTTTAGGAGTCCCGATTTATCTAAAACACCAATGCTCATTAGAATTCCAAGGAAGAAGAGGATGCCTGATGTGTCCAATTTGGACTTTCGTACAATTGTTAAGCATCAGAGTGGGCCTAATTAGAGGTACCGATTCAGCATTTGAGGGGGTCAATAAGAAAATAATAATAACTTACCAATGCAGCTGGAACTTTCATGTCTTCTTCTCCTTCACCCATGTGAATGATATCAGTCATGGTCCAAATGGCACCAAGACCAGTGAGCTTGGATGAAGGGAGCACAACAAACAAAACGAAAAGTGAAACTACTGTACATCACAGGTACAGAAACAATTGTAGTTTGCAGATTCTTACCATGGCTAAATAAGGTGGAAGACCAGTCAGTTCCGAAAAGATGGGGACCGCCAGCAGACATGAAATTCCCGTCCAGAAAACGACTTTCCCACGAGTAGCCAATGGAGATGGCGGAGGAAGAGTTGATTCCGCTAAAGAAGAGTCTTCTTCTACTTGATTCACCAAGAAGAAGAGCGAAGCCACAAGGCACGCAACGGAAGGCAAGAACAGCTCCGTAATGGTAGGAATAGTCGACAACTGATTATTAATCCAAAGCATAGTGGTGGTAACATCTCCAATGGGCGTCCAAACTCCACCAGCATTGGCGGCAACGACCACCATGGCACCAAAGAGACGACGGTCATCTTCATTGGGTACGAGCTTACGGAGCAACGACACCATTACAATAGTCACAGTCAAGTTGTTCAAAATGGCCGACAAAAAGAAGGTCAAAAATCCAATGGTCCAGAAAAGACCCTTCTTTGATTTGGTCTGAATCAAATTTGTCACCACCTTAAATCCTTGATGGGCATCCACCACTTCCACAATAGTAGAAGCCGCCAACAAAAAGAAACAAATGTCAGATACTTCGGCCAATTGTTCCTTCAATTGCTCCAACACCGACTCGGAAGCAACGCCATTCGACCCTCCATAAAAATCGGCATAGGTAACCCAAAGTCCAGTCGACATGAGCAACGCCACCGCCGCCTTATTAAACTCAAATACCTCCTCAAAAATAATCCCAATGTACCCCAAAACGAAAATACCCACCATGGCAAGTTCGGCATTGGACGAAAGCCAACTCGACTGAGAAGCAAACAGTGCCACAGACCCCGCAGACAAAATGAGAGTCACCGCCCGAATGATATCCTTCTTTGCCGTTTCCGGATTCGACGCCAATTTATTCGCATTGGATTTCAATTCTTCCCTCATCTGTTCGATGGGCTTATCACTCAAACCGGGGAATTTCTTGGCCAATTTTTCAAAACTGAGGCGTTCGTCCATTTGAATCACGCGGAGGACGTCCTGCATGCTGATGACGCCGAGGACTTGGGAGGTGGGGAGGTAGGAGTGTTCGGGTCCGCATTGGTCGAGGTAGATGAGGTGTCGGACGTTGTTGGTGGTCATGACGGCGATGGCTTGGGAGGCGGTGTCGGTGGAGTCGACGCATTTGAGGTTGGAGGAGGGGGTTAGGAAGTTGGAGACTGGGGCGGCGATGAAGGTGGCGGATTCTTCTTCGGAGCGGGTGGTGGCTCGTTCGGTGGAAAGCTGGTTGGATTGTTGATGGATGGCATTGGTTTGTAGGAATGTGGAGATGACAGGAAATGAAATATTAGATCAGTGGGAAAATCAAGATTAATAAATGATAGCATGGATTGAAAACAACAACAGGAATTTGTTTCAAAAGAATCAATTCATGAAAAAAGCCAATGACAAATGACAATCCCAAGATCAACAAACTACAATCATGGTGCACCCACACCTACAAAACTCACCCGAATATAATCCGCCTCCGTAAAAATCCCCAACAATTTCCCCTCCCCCTCCCCCTCCCCATCCTCAAACACCAACGCCACATCCTTTTTCCCCCCCTCCACAATCCCATCCATAACATCAATCACCGAATCCGAAGCCTTGGCCTTGTAAAACCCCGTTTCTCGATCGGCCACCTTGATAATACGAGAGATGGGAGTGGAGAACCCATAGCCTTCGGGAGTTAAGGCGATGGGACTGGAGGAGAGGGCGGTGATGAGTTCGGTTTCTTTGATTTCTTCGGTGGGGACGGCTTCGGCGGACATGTGGCGGTGGGTTGAGGTGGGGTAGGTCTGGTGGGGGATGGGGGTGGTGTGCCATCGTGTGAGGGTTTTGGTCGTTTTGGTGGAGGGGGTGGTGAACGCTGTGGTGGTGGAGGTGGTGGCGAGGGCAGCTATGGCTGCTGCCGTGAGGAGGGTGGATTTTTTGTTTGGTCTGGTCATGGCCATGGTCTTGATCGTTTTGTTTTGTGATGAAATCAATCTCGGACTTTTTGTGCCTGGGATTTCTTCCATCGGGATGGCAATGATCATTGTTGTGTGGCCACAAATGATCCAAGTTGGGGAACTCTTGCGAACCCGATCCATCTCCGACAAAATTGGGGCAAAAAGAAAGATATTCTTAATTTTTCACTTAGGATATAGTATATTTTCACATATGATAGAGATATCTCCTTTTTAATATTTAATTCCTAAGTATAAGTTGTATCGGAGTTCATTTTCAAATCTTTTTTACGTTATTACTTACGTAGGAATTATTTATAAAATTTGATGACGTACTAATTTGTCATGGGACAATCGCCAAAAAATCTTATGTCGTCATCTTCATCCGTCGTCAGTCGTCATTCGGCGTCACTCCCTGTGTGCACCACAAAAGATGCGGTTTTCGTCGGAGATGGCATGCACAGAGATGCACAGGCAGACGCCATTGCCATCGTCGCCTTTTTTGAGGTGACACCAATGCTCGACAGAGATTGCCGCGGAGAGAATATCGACGTCGCCATTGCATCAAAAAAATAAGAGGTGTTTTTCATTGTAACACAAACAATTCTCTCTTTGGAAAAAAACTGACCAAACGATTGAACCAACAACCAGTCTCCGAAGAGGAAATGAATTGATCATTGTTTTTTGTATTGCACTACTAGACACTTGACACTTCTTTCAACATTCAGTCTCAATTAGCATTTAAAACCATCCTCCAAAACCAATCCAAAATGAAATTCGCCACCCCCACCGTCTCGTCCTTCCTCCTAATCTGCACCTCCGTCACCTCTTTCTCCCTCCGATCCCCCACCGCCACCCCCAATGCCCGCCTCTCCTCCTCCTCTTCCACCACCCTCCACGCCACCAAAAACCGCGTCGTAGTCACAGGCCTCGGCGTCATCTCCGGCTGCGGCATCGGCCACCAACCCTTCTTCCAATCCTGCATCGACGGCGTCTCCTCCATCGACACCATCACCCGCTTCGACATCACCCACTACCCCTGCAAAATTGGATCCGAAGTGCCCGATTCCATGTTCAAGCCGGAGGACTTTTTTGAAAATCCCAAGAATGCCAAGAGCAATGATCGGTTTACGCATTTTGCTGTGGCGGCGGCGAGGTTGGCGTTGAAGGATGCTGAGTTGGGGGATACGCCGGAGACGTTGAAGGATCCGGAGAGTATTGGGGTGTTTGTGGGGAGTGCGTTTGGGGGGATGGAGACTTTTGAGAAGGAGACTTTGAAGTTGGCGAGTAAGCCTGAGAGGCCTAAGGTGAGAACATGATACTAATATTTGGGGTCACATAATAGAACTTTGGCAGTATTTTTGGCATTGGAGGACTTTTTTGTGGGCATAGGCATATTCAATATTCTTTAGAGTGTGTTCGCTGCTTCATGAAAGAAAAGGTTCTTGAGTTGCTATGATGGCACTTGTACAAGGTATTGAACTTGTTGCAACAAATTTGCAACTTTTCATCAAAGATCAAAGATTGACTTTGTGCTGATCATTTGTCGAGATTGTGCACTGCACCGCATGCAGTTGTCAATATGATGTGAAAAAATCAGTTGGCAGATGTTAGCAATACTTCATTGAAAATGGTTGAAACATCAATAATTACGTGTTGTTCTGCACATGAGAGAGATAGCAAAGTTACATAAACGATATGTCTGCAACTGTGGAATGCATGAGTCGGGATCTATGCTGGAAAATGGGCCAAGCAGTGTGTAAAGATGAATGCTTTTTCCTGGTGTAGGCTTCTAAACAATTTCCTGCATGTCCAAAATTGCACAGGTGTCACCATTCACCATCCCCGCTCTTCTAGGCAACACCGCCTCCGGTGTCATCGGCATTGAATGCGGATGCCAAGGCCCCAACTACGGTGTAACCTCCGCCTGTGCCTCAGCCTCTCACGCTATCGGCGAGGCCTTTGGAATGATTGCTGATGGAGTTGTCGATAAAATGGTTGCCGGAGGAACTGAAGCTTCCATCACCCCACTCTCCTATGCTGGATTCAGCTCCATGAAAGCCATGACTACGGATTTCAATGATAATCCAAAGGCTGGATCTCGTCCCTTTGACTCGGCCAGGGGTGGGTTTGTCATGGGAGAGGGTGCAGGAGTGGTGGTCCTCGAGAGTTTGGACAGTGCTCTAGCCAGAGGGGCAGATATTTATTGTGAGATGGTGGGTTATGGGGCTACATGTGATGCACACCATATTACTACGCCTGCGCCGGAGGGAAGAGGGTTGGCAAAGGCTATGGAAATGGCAATTGCGCAATCAGGAATGGAGAAAACAGATATCAACTATGTGAATGCTCACGGAACATCGACAAATTACAATGATAAGTTCGAGACTATGGCATTTAAGACTGTATTTGGGGAACATGCTACGAAGAAGGACGGAAAGTTCGTTGTCTCGAGTACAAAGTGCGTGACTGGACATACTTTGGGCGCGGCTGGCGGTTTGGAAGCTGTGATTGTGGCAAGAACGATTAAGGACGGGGTTGTCCCACCAACAATTAACTATGAAACACCTGATCCAGAATGTGATTTGGATTATGTGCCAAATGAAAAGAGGGAAATGGAAGTCACTGGGGCAATGAGCACAAACCTTGGATTTGGGGGGCACAACGCGGTGTTGTTATTCAAAAAATATACAGCATAGAAAAGTTTGTGGAACAATACAGGTTTGTGTTGATTTGTTAATTTTCGACTTATGTAATTAAAGTTAGCTACTAGCTTAGATTGAAAGAAAAGAAAAGGCCCTAATTGCGATTTATTAGAATGATGGAATCCATACATATCTCCTATTGCCTCCGACAAACAGCGAACTAGATGGCACATTATTTGTCTGGTGGCGAAACCCCTTATCTTTTCACTAAGCGTGATCACCTAAGTAACTCATTCTTCATCAGGTTGACAATCGAGTCCCAGAGTAAGCATGGTATTTCGAACAAACGAATTCTCCCCTGATGATAAACTAACTGAAAATACTACCACAACCACAAGAATTTGCTAGAAGAAAAATGATCTCTACAGTACTATCTGGAAAGGTCAATGTTGACGATACGACCCAACCTAAAAAGACCTCAAAAAACTGCCTTCAAAGTTTTCAGCAACTAAATTTTTGGTGCACGGCGCACGGCAATAACAACGTAAAAAGCCTTCATCAACTCTACCTAAGTAGTCTTTGGGCAGCTTTGCATAATCACTAAATAATGATTAAATGTTATGCAACACAACTTGACTTTAAAATAAACAACAGAATACAATGGAACTAACCAAAAACAAATTAATCGCTGACATCAGCTCGAAACGATGGAACTACCCCGTTGAACTACCAAATCAGTTTGAAAGATCAAAAACTGCTAAACACTACCAAACCTCATAAACTTCATATCAACACTCTACTTCTTCGAAATGCAATTCTCTCCAGCCTAAAAATTTCATCCACTTTGGTCCTCAAAAATCTTGCTCAACTTAAATCCTGCTCTTGATCAGCTTGCTTGCAGAACATTTCCCTGAGGTTGTACCTCAACTTGTCCTTGGATTGGGGCCTGAATGCTACTCTCTTCGGAAGCTCTTTCATTCGACTGTTGATGATGATGCTGCTCACGAAATGTTTCTCCAAACCTTTGCCGGCGTCTACGCTCTTCACGCGCTAGCTCCCTACGGCGATCTTGGAGATAGGAGATAGTCAAGGCAATTCGTTGTTGGTCCATTTGAAGACGACGTATCTCAAATTGCTCCTGGAGAGCAGCAAGGGTGGCGTTTTCTTGAGGTCTCACAGGTCTGCGGGCAATCTGGGTATTCGCTCTTGGGGCGGCTTCATTTTGATCAGTTTGTTGCTGCTGCCAAGCACTCATTGACTGAACTTCCCTACCAAATTGGTCTCTTCTTGAAATCCGGGTCCGAACATAAACTTCTCCGTCTCCTTGCACACGACAGGCTCCCATTAGTGTTCCGTCGAGCGATGAAAACCTCCAGATTCTCACTCTGCAAATAGGGCAAACATTGCCACTTCTTCCAATAATGCATTGGGATTTTATGCATTCGAAACAAAAGAGATGCTCGCATCCACTAGGTTTGGCAATGTGCCCCAGATTCTCAGGACAAGCCATGCATATAGGGCATTCGAAAGGTGATGCTTGTAACTCTTCAACTGAAGCTTCTGGAACTGCAACAGTTGCAGGAACAATTTCAGAAACCTCATTCTGCCCTGTTTCGACAACGTTTGATGTGGCAACGGAAAGACCCGCTAAAACCGACGAACTCATTTTTGAAAGCTTTACCTTTCGCTTGTAGGGATGGAATGGACAGTTCCTCCTTTGTAGTTTGCTAAGCTGCGTAGATGTTTGCAGCAGTGGTCTGTTCAGGAGTTTTGTACGGCGTTAGGACTTAAGACTTTAAACTTCCTACCTAGTCAGAATATGGTTGTTCTTGTCCTTTTTTTATTACCAAAAAGTGTAAAAAGGAGCACAGTAAAATCAAACACAATTAAGAAACAAAAAACAAAAACACTTCAACCCAAAAAAAAATAGAAAAACAACCAACAACCACTTGACTTTCTACGCGGTGACAAACTCCATAAACGTAAACACCTACATAAAAATTGCTACATGCTACCATAAAACATAAAATATCAACTCCTAGAAACTACACACTACTAAAGCTCAAAACTGTTTCGTTAACAAATCCTTACTCTATCAAACTTTATTCTTTTTCTAGCGATGCCACTCCGTAAAAAATAATCCTTGCATCTTACATCCACCAAACTTCACTTCTTTTCTAGCTATGCCATGCCACTTCAAAAATCATTACATCTATTAGGCATCGCTTCTATTTATAGCGGTGTCACTCAATTTTGCCAACATTGCAACAACTACAACATCACGAAGTGTTGTATGACATGCAACTCATTGCCAATCGAGTGAAAATGCAGATAACCTACACTTCATATCACTTCCACTTACACACTGTTCACCTTGTAAACAGAATCACAACGTGCTTGTTCGTTGGTTTTATGAGGACTCCAGCATTTTCAGTTTGCTCAGATTTTATTGTAACATTAGTACTTTCTTGTTGTGAGCTACTGCAAATTCTTTCAAACTCTTTCAACCTCTCAAAACTTAAAACGAAAAATTATGAAACACACAGATACAATTGAAAACATTGAAACAGATTGAAACTGAATTCTGAATTTGGAAATTGGAAATGAATAAGTATTTGAAATTAGTGTTCCAGGCTCCAGGGTCTTGTTTTTGTTGCACGAGCAACAATTGAGTCCCTAATAATGACAAAAACTAGCTACGAAAAGAAAGGCAAAGAAAGTTTATGAATATAATAGAAGCTCATTGAAGTTCGTCAAGGCAAAAAATCTGAGTCTTGGTGAGTCTTGTAAAGCTACTTATCAGCTACCTACCTACTAACATCTTGTTTTTGATTCCTGGGTAGAAATTGAATCCCTTGTCCACAGTCTATTGACCAATAGACAACTTTCATGATTCAGTATTCTAACTCATCAATTTTAATGATTTTGTTATTTTCAGATGGTGATGTCAATGAAAGCAAGATTTTTGGCAAAAAATGACAATGTTAACTTGTAATATGTTTCCATTAATAACTAAGTATCTACTGATCAACCCTGTCAATTGCCTTGCTTTGAATGCCTTTGAAAATCACCCCAACTAAGAATAATACTGACAGATCAGAGGTGGTGGACATGATTTAGTCATTAAACAAAGAGAATGTGCCACAACTGCCAGATAATTAAGCAAGCAAATTTACCATTTCTAACTAAAATGTGTTATAGCATATGTTTGACTTCGAAAGTCAAAAATGATATTTAACTTTGGGTGGAATTTCAACAAAAAATAAAAAATTTTGTTTCTCTGCAAGATTTTTTTAATAGATTATATTTAATATTTATTTTTTAACTTTTGAAGATTCTCTGAGCTGCATTTCAAAATTTCAGAACAGTTCTAGGACAATCAAATAAAATGAAATGAAATAAATGTCAGCTCCGTTCTGGAAAAATATAAAAAATCATTGAACAAAAATAAGCAAAATGATACATTTCCTCAACATGTAAAGAACAACAAAAATTTGTACTGAATGGATAAAAAAGTGCTCACTACCTTCTACCACCTCCCATTTGGACACACAAATGATTAAAAACATTTAAACCAAAACATTAAATCTATCTATTTCTCCATCACAAATATAAATCTATTCTTATTCTTGATCATGTTCAGAACGCAAAGGCTTGTTTTACAATAATCCCTCCTATGCCCACACCCCCCAATTGGATGTACAAATAAATAATTGATCCTATGCCAACCAACAC
>JALLOT010000736.1:0-18153 GCA_036939595.1 Thalassiosira livingstoniorum
TACCCTTTTTCTAGCCACCCACCCACCTGGGTGGGTAGGTAAAAAGGGTGCCCACCCAATTAAACTAAGGATTCATATATATTATTATATATTACCACCCGCGCCCCCGTCCCCCGTCCCCCGTCCCCGCCGATAGAGTTTGTCGTCTGACGTGCATCATTTATTAGTATCCACTACCATATCCACAATCCACAATCCACTCTCCGCCAATGCCCTGCTAGCTGCTTAGCTCTATTGCACTGGCTTCCCCGTCTTCAAAGTAGTAGAATCTGGAAAAAGCTAAGTAGCTTTGTCCTTTGTCCCGCATCATCAGGAACAGCGATCAGCAATCTCACCGACACCAAAAAATATTAAGTAGTGCTAAGAACTGAAACCCAAAGCGCTCGCTCAAAGTCATCTTTTCCGGATTATTTCACAAACAATCACAAATTACACAATTGCCAATGGCAATTTTAACCTTCAACCATCCCAGCCAATCATGTCGTCCCAGTCCCAGAGGTTCCAACGAGCTTTGACGCTTATCAAGAACAATGATCCCCTAATTGAAACAATCACCATCGGTTATTCCACATTTTGCAGGACCGTCGCTGACCTAGAACAATTAAGCGAAGCGATTGGCCGAAAGAATAAAAAGAACATCAGCGATCGACAGTGTTTCCCGAAAAAAATAATCTTCCAGTGGCATCGCAATCCAGCGATAGATAAAATTGAAGCTTTTTGTCGAGGGTTGCAAAGTAATCGATCGATTGAAGTGATTTGCTTCCATCCTTATCACTTGATGGGGGGGACAGGGGTCGTCCTTCCATCGATCATCTCATTCATTCGGAACAATGAACATTTAGTACGATTTGAGATATGTCATATAAATACTTCGTACAAAGAAATCTCGAGGACGTGGGAGGATGATTTCAAAGCCATTGGCTCTGTCTTGAATGCAGCGAGCAAATCGTTGAAGTCTATTGAGTATCGATTCATGACCAGTACTAACGTGGCAAATCAGACGCTACGCGAATTTTGTGAATTGCTGCTGGAACAAGCCCCAAATTTGGAGGGGCTCGAATTAAAGAATTATAATCTCGAGAGGAGCACGACAGGTGTGTAAAAAGGGGGAGGGGGGGGGGGTGTGCCCCGCTAGTAGGCTTACTCAAAAATCCGCACTCAAAGTTGAATCGTCTGGATCTGTGTTTTGATCACATTGAAGATGATGCCCTAGATTCTCTATTTGGGGCTTTCAATTGCAACAATCAGCTGAAGTATTTGAAGATTGCCCTCGATGACAGAGTTTTTGATTATTTACTTGCCACTCTTCGTTTCTACAATCACACTTTGGAAACAATCGAACATTCTTCATCCAGTCCTTTTGCAAGCCCAGATATTCCCAGTGCAATTCAATATCTTTTGCAGCTGAACTCACAAGAAAATAATGACGCCGTACGAATGCGAAAGAGTTTAGATTTTGACTTTTTACTTCACGACCGTTCCTTTGATGGGAAACCATTCGAGGAGGGTTTCGATATCCGATTGTTGCCATATGTCATTTGGTCTGTTGGTAACATTAGGAATGAGAGGGATGTCCGAGGTGAGTGCTATCGGTGGTCAGCTCTCTATTATTTCATTCGAAGTATGCCAATTATGGTTGTAAAATTATGTTGTAGCAACTAGTTTGTGTAAAATAAAAGGCTGGGAGCAGGGGTCTTGTTGTTCTCAGCAAATGAGTTCATTCTTTTTAAAATAATAATTTTGATAAAATTGTGTTTAAGAAATTCCCTGTCAATGATAGCCAAATAAGTTTGTCTGCTGGCCCTTCCCTCACAACAAAGCCAATAGTCTTGGTTATTAGGTTTTGATATGAATTTAGTACAGATTTACTAATACTTCAAGGATTTTACATACACCAACTGCAATCTTAAACAGATTGAACAAAGAGTGATGAGAAGCAAGATTGGTTGTTCTCTGTTGAAATGCTTTTCAGGAATCTGAGACTATGGTACTGGTATAGTGGCAGTTGATGATAGTAATGTGATGAGAATACTGTGATGTGATGAATTAATCCTATTATCAAAAAGTATTTTTTTAAGAGTCTGTGGTAAAGAGCCATGAGTAGTGCCAGTATGGCAGTATTCTCAGTATTTTAAATTGATACATTTGTTAAAGTGGAAAATAAGCCATTGGTAGCCATAGAATCTCTAAGAATAATGGTTACTATGCACTTTTCTCATAACAATATCCTTGTCACAGTTTAATTTGTCTCTGTAAAGTGAGGGTTTCATATGATAAATGTATGCAGGACATCTCAGGACATCTCAGGATATCTCAGGAAACCTGCAATTAGTTTGACAATAAGTCATGGTATATACTGCTCCACATTTTTCAATGTGGTATATTTGTTGCTTGTCTCCCAGCAAGTCTAACTTGGACCAATTCTGATGGTTGGAAAATGTCTTATGCATGTATGTAGAGGAGTATTTGAAACTTGTTAGGTGGTGACATTGGAGAAACTGTACATATTCATCATTTTAATCAACATAGGTTCCAAACATGATATTTTAAGAATGGTCTTGAGGGATTAGTATTTTTTGTCACTAAAAACTTTATCAGTACTAAGTTTAAGGAATTTGGTGCACAATATTTGTTATCTTTAATAATATTGGAGTTCATTAATATTTGGCATGAATGTAGAAGCTTCTGAGGTGAAATAATTTATTTTCTTCTCTGTAGTTTGCAAAATGTTGAGCTCAAATCTAAAAAGATAGATTCAACTCACACAATAGGAACATCTTAATTTTTAGATCATTATTATGATGGGGTGTTGTGAAGTAAGTGATGGGGGATAGGGGGAAATTATTTTGTCTTCTCCCAACATGTATTGTTACAAACTGAGTTCCAAAATATAATATATTGGTGTAAGCTTTGTTCTATAATGCTGATGATGATTCAAAAATAGTGATGAACATATCTCCAATCTCATTTAACTTTATTGATTTGAAATTTCAAAATGTTTTCCTTTAATTTAAACTTTAATGCAATCATTGAAATTGTTCAAAACCTCCCTGAGAGCTACCACAGGTCTTTGCCTCTCCCAGCATTTCATGGCAAGTAGACCACTTGTGAACAGACAGTCATAGCCACTTGTTCTGCAGGTAAACATCTACCCAGAAGTATTTGAGATGATCCACAAAAAGCTGGTCTGCAGTCAAGAAGCAGCAAACATGATGTACACCCTGAGTTTACCCACTGAACCACTCGCTCCACTGTCTGTGCCTACTAAAATGTAGATATCTAATGATCATAATCAGTTACAACAATGAGTTGCAAAAACAAGACACAGCTATGTTTGCAACAAAAATAACCCTCAAAAGTATTTTTCAAAACTGAACTCAAAGAAACTTTCATGAAATCTAACTCAAAGTATGTTAAAATGCAATCCTCAAAAAGGAATCACCCAACGGATCATGCAAAACAAAACTTGTTTCAGAATTCTTCAATGGACAGATTAAATTGAATGTTAAAAAGAGAAAGAAGAAAGGCATACAAAGAAAATTAGAAAGGTATATATATGAGTAATATTAAAAAATCAACTTACCAATGGCCCACAAATATTTAACAAAAAGAAGACTAAAAATTCATCCAAAATAAATTGTAAAAATCCAAATCACCTTGAAATTAACTTACAGTGTATCCACAAATAGATAATGTGAAATAAACATATAAGGAACCTGTACACAAGCCTGAATTGAAACCAAAAGAGATGATTGTACAAAAACACCTGTGATTATGAGCAAACCAGTAAAAAGACCTCAAAAGTAAAGACTACACAGCCATATTTAAAGAATCTACATAGTAACCAACAATAAATGTCTCAAGAAAAGCTATCTATTTTCAAGTACACAAATAACTTAATGATCTCATTAGAGTCTACACAATATGAGTAAAAGAACAACCTCCCAAAAAACACTTTATACCGTACTAGTAGTACTAACCAGCAACAAGAAATACATTTTTAAAACCCAAACCAAAAAAATAATGATATATAGCTTCTTCTATTACCAATCTCAAATGTGATAACAACACATGAGGTGTATAGTAGTTGCAGCAAAAAGAATCAATCAATGTCATTTATACACAACATAAAAAAGAGTTTTATGCTTGCATGGTCAATATTCAACAGGAGAAGATTTTTGGACCCAATTTTTTCTAGATGCCATCTAATAGATGATACTACAAAATATGTAGAAATAGCTAAGAAATGTAAATGAGAACTTCCCATTGTATTTGCAACACATTCAGATGGAGTTTCAGCCATCAGACCAAATAATCATTTTTGGATCTACTCAAGTGAAACTTTCTTAGGGGATTCTATTTCTGAATTAAATGAAGATTTTCCTTTTTCATCTAATTAGCATGAAACAAAAATATATTAATTCAAACTAACTTATTAAATTGATTGCAAAGAGGTTTCAGAAAATTAAATAAAGTTTCTACATACTACATAGAATATTTTTCAATCATGAGTCCCATGGAAAGTTACATGAAAAGTTTCATTCCCAATGTTCATAGCAGTTGTCAATTCAAGTTTCAAGTAGTCACGCCTGTTTTAGTACTTGAAAATTCATGTAAACCTGGAAGTGATATTCATGAAACAATGATTGATATTTAACACATTAATAAATTTCCTCAATTGAAAAAATGATAGATAGATAACCTACTACCTATTAACCCACTTCTGTATTGATGATGTGTTGGCAACATTTACCTGCCCTATCTAGCATCTCTGGATCCTTAGATGTTAGAGCCTCTTCATTGTTTTCTACTTGACCCCATTGTGCCCCTTTCAAAATTCCTTGTAGAACAATGGCACTGTGAACTTTTTTGATGCCATATTTTTTTGTTGAAACAAGCACAAATCCACTACTCATGACATCAACATTGTTTGTGCATCAATGTCATTACCATTATTGGAATATTTTGTACATCATCAATCTTCAATGTAGTTCTATGAATTATATGGAAAATCCATCCAACTTGAGCTTGTTCCCCATCTCCAACTCCATCAAACTACCACCAACATTGCAGTTGCCATTGAGGAATATCAAGCCTCCATCTGGTTACGCTACCCCCTGTTGTAACCTTGCAAGGTAGGTTAGCCTTCTGATCTCCTTTCATTTCTATCATGGTTGATTGGAAATTTCTCTTCCTCTTCAACCCCTCTGACCAATAAACCATTGCCTATCCTCCAAGGTTTGTGCAAGTTTGGCTCCAAATGAGGACTGAGAACATTGCTCTGCCATTGATAATTCCCTTTATATCATCTCTGAGATCTCCAATGATGAGTATTTGACCACTCTTACCAGACAACATATATGGGCAGCCATGAAAACTTATTACCACTGGATGGGGAAAGCCATCTCCTTTGATGAAGCAATTCAATGCATTGTCCTCCTTGAACCCCTCAAACAGCCATTTGATCTGTTTGCTGTCTGCAAAAAGATCAAATGGCTGGAGACTTCAATAAATTCACCTCCCAGTCTAAGACCCACCCCTAAGACTACCACAATCATAAAGAAGGGGACCCAATGACAAACATACCAGCTTGCCCACCCCACCTTAATTCAACACAATCATATCAAACAACAACCCCTACCCAATCATGGTACCCATGTCCTTGCAATCACCAATTATCTTTAAACCATCCCATCCCCCATACTCCTTTATTCAAAACCAACCCAACAGCAACAGATTCAGCCAAGCTCTGTACCTGCCCCACCTTCAGCAGCACAGTGTCACAAGGTTGGCATTTCATAAAGTTTGAACATTGCTACAAAACCACTACATGTGTATCAGCTGTCCAAACAATTCAATGATGACACAGGAATCTCCTTATCAACTTAATCAAAGTCTTCCAGTACGTACTGTCCATCTTATCTAAAATTCTAAACTGCCTTGAAATATTCATATGCTGCTACTATCAAAAAGTCCTGTAACCCAACCATTAAGTATCCAATAGCCCCAATACACCAATCTTTGAGCATGCAAAAAATCTTTCAATAGGCACCAATTTCATCATTGGCAACCTTGATGCAAACAACCCACAATTTCATCAACCACCAAGTACCTACCTACATTCCATCCTTAAAAAATTACGTACTCTGTTGTAATATTTTTCCTTTTCCTACCTTCAAATCACATCAACATCCACACACCAACCCCTCAGCATTGTCAGAACAGGCAGTACTGCAACCCCTAACATTGCTCCCAATGAACAAAACACCACACAGCAATCTATTTGTGGCTACTGATCATTGTTTTCTCTCTTGGAGGGAAAAAGTTTTTCATTTGGCTCATTTTGTGAAATTGAGTTTGTTTGATTTTATTTTTCTCTTGATTGTGAGTGATTACATTTGCTATATTTGTCCACTTCTTCATTTGTTTTCTTTTGGATCTATTGGTTATTAAGACTTCCAATCTACTCCTTTTGGTTTATTGTTGGTTCTATTTTGGAATTCATTTGTTTAATTTCAATTGGTTTTCCCTGAGTCTTTTTGCCCCTTTATTGGGTTTTTCATTAGTGGTTCAGATTGTCATCCTAGTCAGTCTCCAACTTGAACCATCACCTTCCTATTATTCAAGTTTGGGATGGTTTTAAATAGATAATACAATACCTTGTAAGTCTTCTGGATCTATGATATGTTTGTTATGTACCTACCTTAGATAACATCTATAGAAACTTAGACAAATAAATGATGTGTTATTTGACATCAATCTTCCTTGAATCTTATTTTTGTTAAGCTTTACAGTCTTTGCTGCTGGATACATTGCCACATACAATATGATAAACTTCATGTAATTACCAATATTTTGTTCTAATCCATATTTCCCATTGAAGTCTGCAAATGAAAAAACACACCTACAATGATATGAAAAAATAGTATTCATCGATTGTTAGGAATCTTATCATTTTTCCTTAACTCACTAGTTACCACAGAACCCTTTCTTTGTTGAATCTTTGGCCAAAAAGATAGACTATACCCAAGGATGTCCCATATGAACTGTTACTTTCGTCATCATTTTTTATCTTGATTTGAGCAATGAAGTTGAAGAAACATTGATTTTTCATCAAAAACATTTTTGAATTCATTCATGTCCATAATATTTTTGACTGGGAGTGATATCCACCAGCATCTTGAACACTCTATCAAGCTCTGAGATTTGACACCAAACACAAGTATTGTTGATTGGGTGTGTAAATTATCTCCTTTTATATCTTTTGATAAATAATATGGTAAATATGTTTATCAACAAGAAAGGACCAATAATACAAATAAAAGCAAATGAACAAAACAACAAAAATGGCATCTTAATCATAAACTACATGTTTTTTCTTAATGAAAGAACCTACACACAAAAGAAAAAAGAAAAATAAATTCAAAAATAAAAAAATCTACAAAAAGACAAACAGAATAAACCAGCTATGAAACTGCAAAAAAGACAAAAAACAAGAGAATATAGGAATTGAGTAAACATAATCAATCAACAAATTTAGTATCAAAAACATTTCAATTTTTTATATAATTCAACAAATAATAAAAAAGTATCAATAAAAGTTAAAACATAGTCCAAATAGTTCACAAATAATTAGTTGAAACAATCTGTAAAATGAAAGATGTCACCCATAAACACAAAGCTTTGTTCAAAGAAAAAGCATCCAAAAGAATATTTAGAAAGTGCCACAAATATTCTAATGAGCAGAACCTCAAAAAGACATTCAAAGGATACGTTTGAAGGGAGCTTGTGATAACTTTTGAAGGGAACTTTTATTATGAACCTTTAAAGGGAACTTTTAAACAAAAACTTCAATGAAAATCATCAAGGGGGAGCTATGATTACTTTTGAAAACAATATTCAAAGACACTATCTTTCAAATGAATATTCATAATGAAACCTTATGACATACTTTATTTTTGATGGTTGAATTGACTCTTCAATTGAATACTCAAGAGAGCTCAAAAGAACTGAACATTAAAAAAACCTAAAGTGGTGCATACATCTAAAAAGAAGTAACCTATCAGAACCACCCACAAATAAACTGACCAAGAAAAAGGACCCACAAAGCAATGTAAGAGAAACTTAGAACTACAAAGTAACTACAAAGAAAATAGCAAACAAGCCTGAAGTGGAAAATAAATTGAATATTACAAAATACAAAATATAAATATGAATAAACCATCATAGAAACCATTGGCAACACTAAAAGAAACCTCAAAGATTTTTTAAAAGAAATCTTCAAAGAATCGTCATTTGAAAGGACTGCACACAAAAAAGCTTTTCACTTTCAACTGATTTAAGAGAGCTTAAACAGTAGAATGTGAAGAAACCTAGAAAGGTGCCTACATTCATAACCTACAAAATATACCATTCAAATTAACTTACAATGGATTCACAAAGAAATAATTTGAAAGAAACATATAAGGGAACCTGCACACAAGCCTGAATTGGAACCAAAAGAGTTGATATTACAAAAACACCCATGATAATGAGAGAACCAGTAAAAAGACCTTAGAAGAAAAGACTACACAGCCATCTTTGAAAGAACCTACAAAGCAACCAACAATCAATGAATTAAGGAAATCTATCAATTTTCAAGTACAAAAATTACTTAATGATCCCAATAGAGTCTACATGATACAAATACAAGTAAAAGAACCAACCCCAAAAAAGCATTTTATACAGAATTAGTAGCACTAACCAGCAACAAAAAATATATTTTTAAAACCCAAACAAAAAAAATGATGTACAACTCCTTCTATCACAAATCTCAAATGTGATAACAACACATGAGGTATATAGTAGTTACAGTAAAATGAATTCATCAATGTCATTCATACACAACTTAAAAAATAGTTTTATAATTGCACGGTCAACATTCAACAGGAGATGATTTTTTTGGCCCAATTTTTCTAGATGTTGTTCAATATATGACAATACAAAATAGAAATGTAATTGAAACCTCCCCTTTGTATTTGCAACACATTCAGATGAAGTTTCATCCATCAGACCAAATCATTTCTGGATCTACTCAAGTGAAACTTTGTTAGGGGATTCTATTTCTGAATTGAATGAAGATTTTCCTTTCCCATCTCTAAATTAGCACAAAACAAAAATTTGATTATGTCAAACCAACTACTGCAAAGAGGTTTCAGAAAATTAAGTATAAAGTTTCTTCATACTACTAAATAGAATTATTGAACCATGAGTCCCTCTGAAAGTGTTGTGAAGGAGTTGCGTTCCTGGTGTTGATAACAATTGTCAATTCAAGTTTCAAATATTCACATCTGCTGTAATTTTTGTCATTTGGCAATTTAATATTTAATGGTCATTCTTTGAATAATAATTTTTTTTTTCTTGAAATCCCCTTAATTTAAAAATAAGGTATGTGGTATTTGAAATCAAATACTTACAAATTTCATCCTTGTTAAGCTGTACAGGTTTTGCCGTGGATTACAATTTCTCAACGTATTGTGTGCATTATGTCAACCAAGAAAATTCAGGACAAATAACCAACAGAAACAGAATGGCCAGCCCCGTGATAATTCTTTTTTTTAAATTCATTTTTTTCATTGAAAGCTGCAAATGAGGTAAAAATCCCGTTTCTTAAGCCAATGGAAAGGTTACTTTAATTTATCAGTCTTATTGATCACTTTTACTCTCAAATACCAGGAAAATACACTTTTCAAGAATTTTCAGATTTCAGATACACCACTTGTTTCATCATTGTTATTATATTTATCTTGGAATGAGCTGGCTTTTCAGGTAGTATAAAAATTGCATCAAAGATATATAAGAAACTTCATTGTGTGTCATATCATCAGGACATTATAATTATAAAAGCAAAATTATTTGCACTGGAACACTTCATCAAAAATTGAAAAGAGATTTCTCATTGTATTGGACTTTTTTGATTGTGACACAATATTTCTCACTCATAGGAGTATTACAAATCAATCAAAAATATAAGCTTTAATAGAACCATGACAAAATCAAGATACAAAACAGTAAATCAATAATATTACTCTTATTCTGAAATAGTTTCTTTCTGAGTTTAAAATCTAATCTCAAATTCAAAGTAGAACTATGAATAGTCATACTGTAAAACACCTAGAAGAGAATGTTGTAAAATAACAACAAATACTATATTTTCAAAAAGGTCCAGAGCGACAACAAAAGAGTAACCAAAAAATGAACATTCAAAGATCAATACACATTTTGACTTAAAAGGATACAAATATCAATGGAAAGATAATTACTAAGAAAATGTTTTTTGCATTCAATGATTGATTCATCATCAGAAAACAATGAGAAACAACAAGTTTAAATACATACTGTTGAAAACTAAAAAATCCAAATCAATGTCAAAGGAAGACAAATTTTATTTTTCAAAGAACAAATCCATTAAAAAAATATTTGAAACAAATCTTTAACTTTTACCATCAAAATTAAGATTTTTGATGTACAATTTCTCCCTCAAAGGGCACCTTGGAATCATCCAATGGGATTTTTAAGGAGCCGAAAAGGAGTCTGCAAGGAGAATTCTGGAAAGCAACCTACAAAAAGAACTCTTTCATGAAGGAATGTATGAAGGTATCTTCAAATAAAACTAATTTAGATCCAAAAGAGAAAATAACAACAGTACCTTCAAAAATGAATGAATCAGCAAAGAAACCTATTGATTAGAGAGCAAAGTAATCTAAAAAAGAACATACATAGAAAAGTAACAGATTTAAGAAAACCCCTCAGTTGCAAAAATGACTACACGATCCCACGAGAGACTACACAAGACAAGCAGAAGAGCTAGCCAAAAAATGGTACTTATGTCTATTAATTAGTAAAATCAAATATTAAAAAAACAATAATATTTATTTCATAAATTCCAAACAGAGTTGTCAATGACAAGGTTCAATTGTGACAAAATAACCCATCAACTACATAATTTTTTTCAAAACACTTCTCTTTGTCAACATGACCATCAATAAGAGGTTCTTTTATGCACAGTTTTTCTAAATTTCATCCAATATGATCCCACAAAAGGTGTAAGAGTTAACAAAGGATGATTGATTCTGATTAAAAAGAATCATCATTGAGTATCTAACCCTTCAGACGCATATGAGACCTCATTTTCCAGCCTTTGTGGATCTAACTGAATCAACTTATGTGTATGAATTGGTTACAAAATAAATAAATTTAGGCTAATTTTTTACAACAAATTTCCATGTCTCAAGTAATATTCATCAAAAATAAATTATTTTAAATCAAACAAACAGGAATTGATTGCAAGATTTTAGAGAATAAAGCCTTGAAATATTGGATGATTCCCATTCAGCCACACTTGCCTTTTTCAGAAAGTGCTACAAAAGGGTCGCAATTTGAAACCAAGGAGTGATAATAGTTATAAACTGGAAATTTCAAATGGTTAAATCTCTTATACTATTCAGAGGCATATGAAAATCTTATCCACATGAGTATTTAATTTTTGCTGATTCTGGATTCCAGAGCATACTTTAATATCATGCCATTGATTCTGTTTGATTTATGCAAGTCAAATTTGCACATTTTTTGGCCCCCAAGCATGTTCAACATCCCATCAACAAAAGTCACTGATTTGAATATCAGCCAAAGAGGATGAATGAAAAGAAACACCCTCCATTTGCACAAATAAATATTGTGTGAATAAATGAATTGACACACAAAGATTAACAACATTGTTCTTGATTCTAAAGTTTTTCTTCCAGTTTGTAGGTTTCCCTGAACAAAAGTTAAGTAGTATTAGACCATGATTAGACGCAAATCTACCCCCACCCAGCAGTCCTTTTCCAATTTACAAAAAATCAACTTCTCAGGGGCTGCACTCAGGTGGCAACTTGCAACAGGACCCCTGGCATTGGCTGTGGGCAATAAGCATGGACGATGGAGGCTTGCATTCTCTTAGATTCTCTTCAAAGCCAGATCTAAGCAATTTTTTTGGCGCGGGTGTGCATTTGATTTGCAATATCATTCCCCATTTTTTATAAAGCTATTTTTTGCTGCGAGGCGGGCTCCTGCGAGGCTCGCTGCTCGCTGCTATCTGCTGCGATTCGCTTTCGATCGCAATCGAGGATTCTCGATTTTCACGACTACATATGTATTCCTACGTATAATCAACGAAAACAGAATCTAAAACACCGAAAACAAAAGAAGACGCGTCATGAAACCCCGTAGCGAATCCTAACGATTCGAACTCAATGGCGTCTAACCACGATTAAAACACCTTCTCTCCCAATTCAATCAACATAGACCTTGCACGAACGACCCGACCGTTGCGCAGCTCCGCCCGGATCGAAAACCCTCAATGGCGATTGTGTGAAGTGCGAACCATTTCCGGCAAAACTTATCTCCTCGGCCGACGCAAACCTTGGGGGGGCAGGTGAAAGATAACGTTGTTCTGCGGGCACCAATAAATAATCGTTGGTCACCAAGTTCAAGTTGGTGCATGCCCATCAAACAGCAAACAGCCCGTACAATAGAGTCGACAGTCAACAAGAGTCGACAGCAACATCATTCGGTGAATCTGTTCAAGAATATTGAGATAGCACCAATCCCACCTGCTCATCTTGAGACACCGCCAAACAAGGGGTGGCGGCAAGAAGAGAGTCGAGGCGTGCACGAGGCACAGAGCATTCCACCTATTCCAACCTATTCCAACACTTCTTACTCCAAGATTCAAGTTCATCCACGTATCTTACCTACTACCTACCCAGGTCTCATCTTTCAATCTTTCCGACTTGGCAGATTCGGGCGAGATTATACCCTTCATCTTACAACAAATTCACGTAAAGAATTCAACCATAAAAATGCCCACCCCCGTTGTTGACTCCAAAGAAGTAGTAGAGATTATCACTATTTCTGAAATAGAGGAAGGTGTGACAGATGCCAAATCCGGAGACAAGGCAGGTACAAAAAATGGAGATGCCAATGAAGGAAAGGCAGATGCTGTATCCAACGCAGCCGATGATGCTGCAAGCGAGGGTCCATCCTCAAAAAAAGTTGATGTTGCTTCTGTTGGCTCCAAGAATGAAGATGGCACTGCTAATGACGAAGAAAAAAGCAATTCAGCTGCTGAAAAGAATGCCACCGGTGAAGAAAACGAGATCGAAGTGAATGTTGCACCTAAAAATACATCAGAAGGAGGGAAAGAAATCAGTGAATCAAAAGAATGTCAAGAAGTTTCTGATGGTGCTGACAAAGCTGTTAAAAGCGCCCAAGTGGAGGATGAAGTTAGGGTAGCCGTGAAAGAAAATGCTGAAGAACCAAACACAGAGAAAACAAAAGAAATTAAAAGTAAGGAAGATGCAAATTCAGCTAAGTGTAGTAATGACGACACCACAGCTGCGAGTGCAACTTCCGTAAATGCAAAATCTGACGATGAGGCCAAAACTAAGAACGATACAAGCATTTCGGAATCTGATCCAGTTCCCGAAGTTGCTAGCGAAAAGGATGCTGCAGTTGACGTTGATACGAGCAGTTTGGAGGGGAAAGGTGCCGAAAAAGATAATGAAGCCTCTGGAAAACCAGAAGTTGGAGCCAAAGCAACGGAATCAAAGGCTATTGATGAGTCTAGCTCTGACCCCGTGTCTAATAACGAGACCAGTACAACCCCCCGTGATGTTGAAAAGAATGCCACAGCTGAGGAGAGTGTTTCCCCTGAAGCAGCAGCAGAGAGCTCTTGCAATGCCGCTCAGACTAAAGATGAAGATAACAAAGCATCACCAATAGATGATGCCCACGGAAAGGTGGCACAATCGGTGGATGCAAGTGCTCCTGGCTCTGGTCCTGTCCAAATCAGCGATGAAAGTAGCAAAAGGTCAGCCAATGCTGCTGTTGACGCTGACAATGTTGCTCTACCAGAGAAGAATGTTGGTGATTCATCTCAAGCCAACAAAGAAAGTAACGAGAGTGAAAAAGACCAATCGTCTTCCAATGCCGGTAGTTCTGGCACAGGTGCAAAGGTTGGTGATGGCGCCATGAATACGAAGGATGTCAGTACCGAAAACCTGAAGGATGATGACGGAGTCACAAAGGACAAGGTTGATCCTATCGATCAAGGTGGTGCCAATGCTTCTGAGAAATCTGAAACGCCAGAAGCCAGAGACTCAAGTGCCGGTAATGCTGTTTCTAACCCTTCAGAGACAGGTGCCTCAGAAAAGAAAATTGACACTAATGTACAACGTTCAACGTCATCCGATGGAGGAAGTAATGATGCCTGTAAACCCAAAGCAACCAAGGAAGAAGGGGATGCTGGAAGCACTATTACTAAAGATAAGAGCCCAGACAATGATGATCAAGGACAGACTGATAACGTCAAAACACCATCTAAGGTGGCGCCAACTGATGCAATAACGGACGTTGGTGCAGACAAATCAGCAGAAACAGCAGATCAAAGTGTTGATACTCCCAAAAATATGAACATCGATTCTGATTCCTCAGCAAAAGTAGAACATTCCGCTCGCCCTCTTCCCATTTTACCAGATGGTGTGGACGAACGTACGTTTCCCGCCGATGATACAATAGGTCCAGGATGGAAGTTAAAAGTAAAACGAAGAAAGGAGAGCGGCGAGAATGTTTTTGATCGACTCTTCATTGCTCCCTATGGCATAACATATAATGGAATGCAACAAGTAGAACAAAGCCTTGCCAGAAATAATTCTGCTACTTCAAAAACGCAACATCCTACGAACTCGCCATCTCCCAAGAAAGTCACTCCGAAAAAGAACAGTGCATCTACCTCACCCAGAATCACACTGGACTTTGAACTCGCCAGATTGCCTCCAGAAAAAGAGGAGCACATTTTTGCTGCTGACGCACNGACACGTTTTACCAATAATGTTAATCCCGGTTTTGCTGCTTTTGGGGTGACGCCACCTCAGACACGTTTTACCAATAATGTTAATCCCGGTTTTGCTGCTTTTGGGGTGACGCCAGTAAGAACGGGAGCAGCTGTCGGTTCCAAAATCAAGCTCGACTTCAAACTCCCCGAATTGCCTGAAGGGATAATGGAAATGACAGTTCCTGCGGAAAGGGAGATTGGTCCAGGATGGAAGTTTCACATTAAAAAAAGAATTAAAAGCCCAGGAGCAGTACCTACTGCTCCAGATGTCGATCGAATTATTATTTCGCCTGATAATAAGAAATTTCGTGGGAGGCCTCAGGTGGAGCGATATTTGAACCAATTAAACGAGCAATCAATCCTGCAACAAGGCCAATCAGGTCAAACACCAACTCAATGGCCGGGAAATACGCAATTCAACCATAATGATCGACGCTTTGGGGGTTCCACAATCAATCCTCCATTTGAACAACGAAAAAAGATCAAGCTTGATTTTCACCCACCCGGCCTACCCGATGGAACAAACGAACACGTGTACCCTGCAGACCAGCAAATCGGCCCAGGTTGGAAGATTCATGTCAAGAAGAAAACTCCTAACCCAAGTTCTGAAGTGTCACGAGGACCCAATCTCGTTCGATTCTACGTGGCCCCCAATGGACAGACATTCAGAGCAAAATACTTGGTAGAACGCTATTTGAACGGAGAAGATGAAAGGAGTACATCACATTCTGGATCAGCAGATAAACTGCCAAAAGTGAAGTACGACGACTTTATGGCTTCCAACTATGGTAGGTTCCACGCTGGAAGTCATGGAAATTTTCAGGGCACCGCCAATTCTTTTTCATCTCCTCCAGCTAGGACACCATTCTGGAACACAGCGGCAAGAGCAAATTCTGTTCCAGTTGCACCCAGACCGTCTCTTGGAAAGAGGATTAAACTCAATTTCAGATACCCCGAGTTGCCTGAAGGAGAGCCCGAGCGAACTTTTGCTGCAGATGACAAAATAGGTCCTGGTTGGAAGATTCGTGTTGTTGAACGAAATCGAGGTGTGAACTCCAAACCAGGACCAAGGGTTGACCACTATTTGATTGCTCCAGATGGATCTACATTTCGTGGGAAAGTAGCTGCGGAACGATATCTGAACGGTGACCTTGATAACGAAGCTACTACCCCAAGTGAGGATAAGAAGGCTATTGGAGCATTGAAAACGATGCCGGAAGAGAAAGAAATCTACAACGAGCTCATAGAATCAATCACCGATGAATACAGATTGGAGGTAGAAAAGCTCGAGTCGACATCAGACAATATCGAAAAACACTTGCCTAAAGACTTCTTAAAACACTTGATTGAGGAAATGACTACGGATTCTGGTGTTGAGAATTTCGTAATAACAGAGAGCATGATTATAGATCGATTTAGAGAAACAACAAATGCTAGGAAAAGGCAAAAGATTGACGGTGGTGAACAAACTAACCTCCACGGGCAGGTAAGTGACACTACAAAGGAACAAAACTACGATACGATTATGGCGATGTACATCGCAGACAAAGAGAGATCGAAGCCTGTTGGGTTAGATTTGATCATTGAGCAAATAAAGAAGGAAACAGGATTCGAAGCGAAGAGGGAGGAAATTATTTCATTTTTTGCCAACGCTGATTTAGACGACGAGCGATTGCTACGAATTAAATCAATGGCTAAGAGGTATACCAATAAGTCTGAGGTATCTCGTAAGACAACAGGTGCCGGCTCCAAAGTTGGTGGAGCTGCATCTTCTCCTTCAAATGCAGCCGAGCGACCCAAATGTCCATCACTAACTATTGATATGCCCCTTCGAGAAATGGTATTGAAATGCTTTCAAGATGGAGATCTTGTTAGCCCTCAAAAAGGGTTAGAGTTTGCCCAACTTCTTCTAAAAGCTTTCAATTTAGAGGAGGAAGTTTTTCGGTATATAGTGCTTCACAAGCCTGTATCGGGCTACGGAGTTGATCCAAAGAATAAAATCAAAAAGTTAAAAACATGGAGGAAAAAACATCCGAATGAGAACCTTCTTGCTGTCGGATGGTGGAGCACTTTTCTTCAGCGCAATGTAGATTTTTTCCGTAGCAAATGCCGTGAAGTTGATGCCCAATTCAATGCACCTTTGGTGCATTATGACCATGGTTTCCCAGCTCCCAGCACTGGGAACAGTGTTCCTAATTTGTCTCATGGTCAGCATCCGGCAAATCGGCGGCCCAGGAAGAAAAAATCTAATGAAGTGATTGATCTCACTGATGATTAAGATAAGGAAATGATGCAACGTGCCATAAATAAAAATTCATTAAATTTGCAAAAGCGCCTTCATTGATGTCAATTATTGCCATTATTTTTTCATTGTGATTTTACTTATTTGATAATAAACTTTGACAATGAACCATTCTAAGTACCTAGTAGGATGATTCAGGGCATTGCACAATGATGTGATATTATATCCATGACAAATCATTCTGTGCCAAAGTTTGGTACAAACTGATAAAATAGTACAATCGAAAGATTTAACATTCACCACACATTGTTGGAATATGTCACTCTCAAAGTTATTTTGATTGGTACACCAACTAAAAACGATGTTCACAATCAAAATAAAGGAAATAAATATTGAAATATATAAATATTTTTCTTGGAATCTTTATTTTCTCACTTTTTCCTTTTCATTTTTGTCAAATAACTGTAATTCTTTCATCAACTCATTTTCTTAATTCTCATGTTTTCATCATTTTTTAATACTCAAATTTCATTCGGGTCATGACAATATTGAATCTTCAGCATGACCAAATCAACAAATGTAAACAGCTAGAATCCGTGGTAGTAGTAACTGAGATACTGGGACAGATTGGGGGAACTCATTAGGGCACTTTGATTTGAAACATGTATTTGTGTGTGGAGGTTTTGCCAAAGGGGGGAGGGGGACGGAAAGTTCTGGCACTAACTAAATGATTCTGGAACGGCAAAAGCTTTGGACCAAGATCTAGTCATTTGTACAAACTTTTAGTGTTTTGTACAAACATATGGTCATTTCCCAGTCTGAATGATAACTATTCTGAACTAACTTATTTTTTCCTGAAATTGCACAGGCAGTGGCATGGTGTAATAAAAATTTCGGTGGTCTTTTGCTGTAAAATAGATTTTTGCAGACTTTTAGTTCAAACTTCATGTTATCCCAATCTTTCAGGATTGGAGCTTTATACAGATTATCAAAGCAG
>JALLOT010000737.1:0-18053 GCA_036939595.1 Thalassiosira livingstoniorum
AGTTTGCTTGGCAAATGAGAAACTTCTCATTCAATCAATATATAAGTATTCATGTTTGAAGGTTCTTATCTACTTTGACTTGGTTTGAGAGCAAATATGGATGGTCTGTCCTTCACCATTTAGGTAGAAATGAGTGTCAACCAACATTGGTTGGCGTAGGTGGTGCTATATTTAACAACCACCTTGACCCCAGATAACAAGCTCAATTCAGATGATGACAATGATGATTTAATTGATGTTAGTTGTTGTTTTGGTGGTTTTTGAACCTTGTTGAGAAGAGGTTGAGAGGCTTTGCTCTTGGATGATGAGAGCTTGGATGTTTTTTTTAAGGAATTTAATTTTTGTGTGAGAGGATCACTGGAGACTTGGGACATTTTGATGAAACTATGCTTGGATTTGATCAAAGTTGGCTTCCAATGAAAAGAAGGAGTGGTACTTTCTGCTTCTTCATGAGGTTTAAACTGTGATCCTTCTTCATCTTCATCTGCTTTGGATGGAGATTTGTCTGTACCATTATTGTCAGAGGTGTATTTTGCAGTGGCACTGGACTCTCTAACTGAAGTTAGCCAATTTCTAGTTGCATGTTGCATGATGTTGTTAATAATAGGCAGCAAGGATTTGAGAGAGTTTCTCTTCCTTCTAAAGGCCTCATGATACCTATCAAGGTTGTTGGGAGGCCTGCTCATTGTCTGATGGACTGTGTGTGTGAGGGGGGGGGGGTGACTGGAAAGGCTTGGTCAAATTCCATGTTGATAGGAATGGTGTTGGTAATGATGGTGACAGGTGTTGGTGGGTAAGAATGGCTTTATCTGGCAGTAGTGCTAGGTAAGGATTTTCTATGCATAGAAAATGATAGTTATTTGAAGTACAATACTATTAAATACTATTAAGTCATATTAAGTACTATTAAGTAGTAATGAATTAGCAAAAAAATACAATTTTTTAAAAAGCAACAATTTTTATTTTTGCTGTAGTAGACTGTTTTTTACATGGCACTGGGATGTCCCAGTACAATAGATACATATCATCATAATATCCTACTTATCATAATTGGGATGCAGCAGCTTGGAGCTTTGACATTTTTACATAAACTAAGTTATTTTTTAACTGAACCAAATTACAAATAAAAATTTTAGTACCAACAGCAGTTATTCAAAAAGTAGATGAATTGCTGTATTCTTTCGTAAAAGTTGGATTATTCTATAGACATATGAAGAATGACTTTTCTTCTTGATTAGTGCTTTCTTGTCCTTTGAGGAGTTTTGAAATGAACCGGTAGTTTTTGAGTTATCAAGGGACATTAAAGAATAGGTTGGCAATGTTGATTGTTCAAAAAGTAGACCTTATTTACCTTGTACTGATTTCTTAATTTATTTTTGAGATTTTTCTAGAAAACGTCTAAACTTCAGGCAGACTTTTCATCTCTAGATAATACAGTGTTAAAATGACAAAAAATAACAGATTCTGGCCTAAAATACTAGTGAAACTTAGCAAAGAAGTTGTCAACCCTCAAAATTGCTTTAAAATACTCAAGAACAACCTTCACATAAGAATATTACCTTTGTATAAAATTATCTACCTATAGTGCTGACAAACCCTGCATCCACTTTTGAACAACTGCTGGTACTATTACATTATTGCCACTAGTCTTCTCTTATGTTCAAATGCTTCAATCAATAAAACTCCATATTTCTTCTCATCTTTTCAAAAAAATCTCTTTCATTTTCTCTGACATGATCCATATACTCCTTCCAGCTCACCCAAATCTTTATTCAAATCCAAGTTTCAAACAAACACAGCCCATCCAAAGTCCTACACCTAGATATAACTGTATACACCCATTCAATCACAAAAAAATAACCCCAACAATCAATCCCTAAACTGCCAAGAGACATTCTCTGCAATGTATGGCTTGCTGTTGTATCATTTCAAATCAAAGGGATCTGGGTCCCTTTCAAATTTTTGAACACTTCTGGTTTAGAAACCATTCCATGAACTTTCATGTTCAGCATACAATCAGAAAAAGTTAATGGCTTCAGTCTAATCCTTGGTTTTACCCCTCTTCTTTGTGACTTTGGATAATGAGAACACTCAATCCATTCTACATATTCTACTGAAATGGTGTAAACTTGAAAGCCATTTAAGCTCACCCAATTCAGATATATCTTGTAATTGTCCTTGATTTTTACTGATCATAAATACTTCTCAACCCATTCATAATTCACTAATCAATATCTTTATTACCATTACCCATTAACTGACATCTTCCATTGATTCTCAAAACAGGGTCAATTCTTTAAACCTTTCTTTCCTTTGAACCAACATCACCACATGATAAAAGAATTCTATCTTCCCAACATGGCCCAATTTTAGCATTGCACGTAGTATCCCCCCTCTCATTTTTGCCCTTATGATTAAAGTTTGCTCTGGAGGTAGTCTATCACTTCCAACTAGGGACAAGTCTTTCTGATATGATATTGAAATATCAGCTGTGATTGCATTTCTTTATTTATTTGTAGCATGTGCATAATTTCAATCACCTTCAAACTTATCAGGATGATTCAGATTTTCACCAATCACTCAAGTATTAATTTTTATACTGTCCTCTCTAGTATCTTCACCTCTCCATATTCTTGAAAGAAGATCACCAAATTGGGATCTTCTTTAAGCCTATGATTATTCTCAAGAACAATACTAATATCAACCAAGCCCTCCCATAGTCTGCTTGATTTTTCAGAAAAAAACATATTCTCCAGAGGTGTTTGAACATTAGGAAACTGCTTGGAGACTCCACTGAAAATATTCAACACAACACTCTCAGTTTCTCATTTTCACGCTCCTCATGAGATATTATCTTCTTATTAAAATATGCTGCTTTGTGAATTTTTGCTTACCAAATAAAGCAGCAGTAGAACCAAGAATGGCACATGACAAGAAATTATTGTCATACCAAACAATATATAAGTAATAACTCATTTCAACTTTTCAATCAGCGCATCTTTATCCTTACCATCACACTAAGCCTCAACAAAGAATGAAGTTTATCTCATAAAAGTACATCTTGTCATGGTCTACATGCCTTGCATTTCTCAATTGATGAATATGGCCATCTCAAGAAATATCATTTAAGCTAGCAAGACTGCAATGTCAGTTTTCTTTTACATCATCATTTACACATGCATGATTTGCAATCAACTCACACACAAAAGATACACTTAGGAACAAATCAACATATTGAAGAAATTCCTTCCTTGCTACCTCTCTTTTACTTTCTTCCTTATATAATAATAGAGATCTGACTTTAGGATAATGATGAATGTACAATATTCAATGACCATCAAGATTTACTTTTGTCACTGGACAATATACAAAATCATACCTACAGTGTTAAAGTTCAGATTATCATACACTTTCATTTACTGAAAAAAATGATTGATATTTTTAAATCTGTTCTGATTCATCACAAAAAATAACATTTTTTGGCAGTAATCCAAATATGTATACTTCTCAATAAGTATCTTTTACAGCCACTCTTTTGTAGCCTCAATTTCACACATGTTTGAATATTAATTTGTATGAAAATTGAACTAATTTTAGACAATATTTTAAATTATAATATCAGTATGACTTTTGTTGTACTGAAAATATGCAAATACCATATTGGAATTCAAAATGAATGTATTAAGATGATTTTTGTGAATCAAGCTCCATTTTAGAGTATTTATTCTTGATATTTTTTCAATATTTGGACCAATCTTTATTCACTCATTTTTTTCAAAAAAAAATAGATTATTAGCAAATTTTTCATTCTTCTGTATCATCATGACTAGGTGTAAGGTGAAAGGGAATCAAATAAATTTGTGAAATACAGTGGTGTAATAAAATATTTCTTAATATCAGCAATAGAGAGTTAACATAAATCTTACCAACATATTCAGTCATGGAATTATTGATCATGGGCATTTGAGAATGGTGCAAAATAAACAAAACAGCAATCAACACTGCTTGGGGAAAGAAATTCAAGGAAACTCATAAAATTTGACAAAACAAAAGGATTCAGAATCAACAATTTAAATTTTGTGGAAGGAATAGAAAATTATTTGAAATAATAGTGGGTTGGGATAAGGCAAGGCTTACAAGCTATTACTAACAAGTGTAATCCGGTGGTCAAATCAACTAAAGTAGCATGCATCAAAAATAAAATTTGTGGTTGAAATATTTTGAAAATATTGACCAGGACACAATATGATATTCTTTTTGGGGTATAATCATGGACTCCTCTGGGTAAACTTTTTGGTTCTATTAAATTTACCAACATATTTAGTCCATGAGAAGGACCAAAAATTAGATAAGTTTATAAATATTGAAGAAATCTATTGAGTTCAGTTTGACCATAGATAATTTTTGAGGTCATTTTGTGGGAATCTGAATAATCCTTCTAGAGTAATTCTTCTTGAAGGATTTTTCTCACTGCAATTGTACACATTATGATAAGCAAAACTGTATCAATCAGGAAAGTTTAGTGTAATTACTATTGCAATGACTATTGACTTATGCTTACATTAAACATTGTCAGAACTACCTGCCAAGATTTGTATGCTCATTTTTGAGAAATGTTGTTGTCTATTATTACTTCTTAGACAAGCATTGATCATAAAGAAAAATATAGGAAAGAAATTATTACCACCAAACACCTGTATTCTACTGAAAACATGCAAATACATTTATAAAATTCTTTGATGCAAATAATTGTGTCAGTCATGATATACTTCATTGTGCAAAAACTTCACCCATTCAAAAAAGTAAAAACCATATCAAGGAATCATTTTTTTGACATTTTTACTAGTGTAGCCAGAGCTCAATCTGTCACTATCAATCTAAGAAATTATTACTTCTTGGCACCCAGCACTATCTTTCAGTTGTTTCTACTTTTACTTAATGAGTCTTGTGTTTGATAAGTAGTGGTATGTTGCTCTGTGGGTTCAGGCAACAAGTTCTGTTGGGATTGTTTTGGAATCCTCTCAATCTCAGCATGTTTGTTTGCAGCCTTTTTGTGATAAAATTGAATAATAATGGTGAAACAAAATAATGATCTGAGTAATCATTAGGTGACCCATGTAAAATTATAGCATTTGTTCTGTCCTGCTTCCACTTTATTTTGATTTTCAGTAATGGAATACTTATTGTCTGAATTTACCTTAATGGTCAGTTGATGTCAACTAAAATTCATATGAATTGCCCATATTGTTTGTAAGAATTGATGTCAATCAATAGTTGAAATTGCAATTCTAGCTCATGCCTAATAATAATGATTTTTAGATATATTATATTGAAAAGTAAAAGTAAAGAATAGTTATGACTTTACTAGAATAACTTAAGAATTATTGAATCTTATTGGTATTGGCATTTATTACACAATTTTTGTTTTTTGCATGATAGTAAATGCTAGTAAGACAATGATTTGTCAGAGATTTTCAAGTTTTTTATTGTAAAAAGAATAATGCTATTCATTTTTGTATCAATGTACACTTATATTTGGTAAAAATCCAATAGACTTTTAATATTTAGAACTATATTGATGATCACTTTGCTTTCCTTTTGACTTTTGATAATGCAAGATTGAACAATGATTTTCTTGAATTTTTTTAATGAAATGGAAAGCTTACACATATCATTTCACAATATACTACTGGGCAATTTGTGGAAGACAAAAAAGACATCATTATATTTATGGAATCAATAAATTGTTCCTTGTTCATCCTAAAAATGGTCAAACTAGCACAGAAGAGGCTCTGATGAATATTTTGTCAATTTTCTGAAGCATCTTGCCAGCTTTATTTGAATTATTTAGCTTTTTATTGCTTTCATAATGTCAATGTGCTGTACTGCATTGGTAAATGGATCTCAATTGAATCATTGTATCCATTGGAATTCAAATCATGTTTAAAATAGTTTTTGGAGTTTTGTACTAGTCTCTATGTAGACAAAGAAGAGTTGGCAGCTTTTGAATACGCAAAAAGCAGAACAAAATAGCCTGTAGAGACCAGAAATCATCATTTTTTTTAAAGTTCAGGACAATCTTGTTTCAACTTTTAAAAACTTGGACTGAGTCTTCCTCAACAACTCAGAACTTGATTTGAAAAAGCAATCAAGACCAATACAATACTCTCTGGATCCACTACAATACGAGAAATCAAAACATAATAATCATGTTCGTGTCAAGACTTGTTTAAAAACATGTGCCAAATTTTAGTTCAGTTTGATTTAATCAATAAATTCATTTTTTTAGTGCAACTTAGTTCTATACTGTTTGCAAAAAATCTGGACTCTATTGTGTCAAATAAAAACAATATTGCATTCTCATACTTTATTTGCATTCACTTACAGCCAACTAGGGAGATGATCACCTGTGTAGTACCAAGGAAAGTTTACATTACTCATTTTTTCTTCAGATTGTATGCAATAGCACTCACAAGACTTTACCAGATGCAACAATTGTAAAGTTGTTTGTTTTTTGGAAGGGAAGAAGAATTTTGGGTGCCAAATAAATCTTTGACTTTTAAATTGAATACTTTTTGAATACAGGAATCTATAGGAACAAAAAATCTAAGTCCAACTCCAACTCTCTTGTCAGCCCACTTTCTGTTGTCTCCTTGCACATATGTTCACTTTTACCATTTTACTTGTCATCAGTACTTTCACCTTTTTAATTGTCATCAAAATTTTTACTGTCACTCCTACTTCATACTGAATTCCTTTTTATGATTTTACATCCAAAAAATCTTGTCAATCCCAATGCAAGAAATCTTGGCATCCAAAAAGTTTGATACTATTCAAAAACTGAATGATTAGAAAAATGTAGTAACAATGTGTGTATTATTTCAAATACTACTTTTTATACAAAAATCTTTGATATTCAATTGTACAAACTATTAATAAAAGCAGTTGACAACATTCAATTGTGTTATGACCAGTCAGGTGAATTATCCATTCACCTGTGTACAAATTTTTATTGGTGGTTACTTATTACAGCCAATCAGCATTTTTGAAGATAGAAAGTATCATAGAATTTGTACATACAGAGGAATAAAAGGCTGTAGTAAAAAAATTAAAGAATGTCTGTTTTATAGTGAAGAATTTGCTGCATTTCACGGTACATTTTTTGTTGAGAATAAATTTTTTCTGAATGAATAATTCAGTGCATGTTTCAGTGCTACCACTCAAATTCAATATCAAATAATATTGGCCATCCTTTTTCCACAATAACAATAACAGTGTACTTCATTTGCAGATATTATCAAATACTTCTTTAATAAAATTTTCTGACAAAGTTTCTAATTAAAAAAGTCATTTCAAACCAATCACATATAAAAATAGGCTTGATGGTGTTTACTAAAAATGACCATTCTTTGAGCAAGTCCTTTCACTATCATGAAATTCCAAGGGTCAGTCTTGATTCAAAATAATCTGAATTGACCACAAATAGGACTTTTCTGTATAGACTTGAAGATAGAGCAGAAATATATGATGAAAAACTAGCTCAAGGACCAAAGACAGCCTGAGAATTTTTTTCATACTGCCATGCAAAGAGTAGTTGTCCTAGGAAATTTTTCTTGTATTCCAAAGGGTTTATTTTGTAAAAATAAGCTTACGATGAAAAAATTAGGTGTTTTGTGGAATAAAAGAAAAATGTCCATGGAAGACTACACACAAAGTCTTACTCCTTTGTTTTCCATGCCAGTAGGGTCCACTGACGTGGAATACAAAGACATAAGACTTCATAGTATCATTTTCAAGAACAATTCATTGAAAATTTCATGCTTGACTAATACATGGACATAACATCAACTAGGAAAATTACTTCTATTGTAACTGGTTACACATACTTTTTTGTAGAGCATAGAATTCTTATTACAAGCTTTATAAAAAGTACCTTCTAAAAATGAGTAATTCATAAAGAAGATACAAACATTTAACTTGCCTACAGTTATCTACATGTTCTTTAATTACATCAGACCTACACCCAAAATTGGTTGACTATCTTTTGTTACTTGAAGAGTTTGCCTCCAATAATTCAAATTTACAAAAAATACCTATTTCTACCATCTAACAAAGGCTTCATGATGATCAACTACATGTTTCCTGTTTTATCCATATGCCCCATAAGGAAATTTGGTTGTTGACATATATTTTTCTAACCATTAATTTAAATAATATCTGCAACCTTCATTTTGAAAATAGTATTCCTTTATGTTTATTTGAAATTCAATACCAATCTTTGAACATAAAATCAACATGCATAGAATAAATCAAATGAGTACTTTGGTTTGGTCTGATATTGGAAACAAAATTCAAAACCAAACGCAATAATCATTTTTCAAGAAGCTTTTTTTTGGTCATTATTAGGATTTTTTTCTTATTTTCCAAGTACAAGTTTGAAATACGTACCATATTGCAAAGGCACCACTTGAAATTCAATGTAAACAATAGATACTGAAATTGATTTAAATACATTCAACAATCTAATGTTGTATTCCACTACAATGAGTCAGCACCCAATATGAGTAAGTCACTTTTTCTCACTCTTACAAACATGTCTGTATAAAAACACATTAAACATAACCTTTGTGTAAATTGGTATTTGGGTCACAATATGCAATACATACAACAAAAAAGATGGCAGTGGGAACAGAACACTGACACTGGATATCTTCTGTACAAAAACAAAAAGAACAACATTCAAAAAATAAGTGTACAAGGATAATAAAGATCCTTATTTGACCATGCGAATTTATGCAGATAAGCCACATGATTACTGATCCATACATTATTTATTTGAAACATCAGTATAGAAAATGTATTGAAAACAGAGCTGTTGAAAAAACAGTTGAGTCAAGTATAGCACTAACAAAAAGGCTCCAAAATGGTTACTTTGCTGTGTAAAATTGCATCATAGTACCAGCTCAATTAAATCTTTTGTCAGCAATTGGACCACTTCTTACTACCATTATGTGTTTATCGTTCTTAAATTCAGTTCTACATCACTCAATTGTCTCTTTTATTACTGCAACATTCTATTTCTATCAAAAAAATATTAAAATTTATTTTGCATAAGTAAAAATATGCATTCGGGTACTTGTTGCTTTATGGGAGAATGCTCTTTCTTAGTAGTCAAGGATGTGAGTGTGAGATTTAGAGTAAGAATTAGAAATGTTCTTTTTTAGTACTTGTAAGTATTGTAGATAGTTGAACATGAGTCAGGCATTTGAAACTAAAGTTGTAGTGTGCATAGGACAACACAAAGCAAAAAACACAAAACACAAAGCAAGATACAAGATGTCCACTCTAACCAGATATATCACAACAAGCATCATCATTCACAATGGCATTTCAAAATTTTTTTGGAAGCTTTTGCAAAATTATGTAGATTACTGGGAATATCTATTACCACAAGAAGCAGTCTATTTAATATTATATTATGAAACATCTAAAGTGCTACTAATTAATATTCCTAATGACATTAGTTGAATGCACCAATAATTTGGCTGATGTAGAGTATTTCAGATTGAGTGCAACCAATCAAATGAGCCCAAAGAATAGCTCATTCAGTTGCATTGGTGAACCCTTTTACCAAAGCTGTTAACATTGCCATGACAATCAAACAGGCCTCTGGTATGGCTGATTTGTTTGCCATATCAATGTTGACTACAAAGGCACTTTTTCATGCCAGCTCAATGGTGAAAGTGAAAGGAATGAGCCACTCTCACTCAATGGTGAGAAGAATGAGCTACTCCTATGGCTTATTCAATCACCATGGTGGAATCAGTCTAATGATTTTGTCATGTTGATTGATTGTGCCCCTTGAACACAGATCAACCTTTAACCATTTTTGGCATGAAATGTTTGGTTATGGACAAGATCATAATAAAAAGCATAAAAAATATGACACCTTTCTTTCATTTTGTGTAAGTCCCTACAGCTGCATGTTGTATTTTTTAGGTAGAAATGAAAAAATGACCCAAAAAATTGTGATTTCTTCTGTACATACATTATAATAATACATTCCTAAATTAATATGAATATTTATGCATGTTTTCCATACTTTAAATGTTACAGATATTGTACCTAATACAGGGGATATAGTATTAATTTTGTAATTTTTTTGGGTAGCATAAATGAATACATTAATTGTTGCTGCCGTGTACTGTTGAAAACACTAAGTAGGTCAAAACCATCCACGTTGTGCAACAGTACATGAAAACACTAACTATTACCATGGTCCATACCATCATTGCATTACCCCCAGTTGAGTATGCATCAAAATGGAGGAGTATTTGCCCTAAGGGCAATACCCTATAATTATTGTCATTCCCCAAGTAAGTTCCTTTTTATGGGGAGGATGTTCCATAACAATTCAAAAAATGTTGTTTAAGAAGACCAGAAAGTTAATAATAAACAGAAATTAAAAAAATCCAGTTGGTCCCTGTTGAAAATGGGTTGTAGATCAAAAATTTGTTTTGTTTATTGTGGGACACTTTTTTGATCATAACCAAATTACAAAAAAACGTAAAAACTAATTATTTTTCATCTTGAGCATAGTAATTGCTAAATTTTTTGAGTCAGCACCAGATGAAAGAACATTTGCTATTTTGGTATGATGCTGTGAATGTAAGGTCACAAGACAAAACTTTTACCATAAAATCAAAATTTACTTAAGTAGGACCCTTGATTCAGACCAAGGCAAATTTAAAAAACAAATTAGATAGATAAAAAACATGAGGCAAAGCCAAGGAACATGGAGTCAACTATTGCCAGCATATTATCAACATAAAACTGATTTATCTCTTGCTTGTGATAAGGTTCTGAAAAATATGCTTTATTTCTTGTTCTTGTGCCCATACAGATGACATCTGGATTGAGTGAACCTTCTCAAAAATTCTCTCATCTTTGGCAGTATCAGCACAACTAAACGTTCTCATGCTCTCTAATGATCATATTTTGTGAAGTAAAATTGTCATGCCCAGGGAGCAGTTTTTGTTAGTGCGACACTCTCTTTTGAAGTGTATTTGATTGCAAAGAATAATATCTAATTATTTGCGAAATGAAAAAAAATGTTTTCATTGAACCAGATCCAAACATAGTTTGAATATTGCTATCCCGAAAGTTCTACAAAGTAACAGAAAGTAACCCAGATTTGCAAAGTTCAAGGTACTAATTTGATTGGGAAACTAGAATACAATTATACCTATCAATGAACTGAGTACAAAAAGAATTACATCCAAAAATCAAGAGAAAAAGTTTACTCAAATCGACTCAAAAATCCATAAATGCTATTCGAGCAATATCAAACAAGAAGTACATTTGGACATTGTTTTTGTTAAAGTCATTAAACGAAGAGCTGGATTTCCAAAGAGTTGCAGTTCCAGCTTCGAGCATGCAGTGCAAATGCAATCATATTTTCCCTTCCTCAACTGACGATTCCGTCTTAAAGTGAACACCATAAGCACAAAATGCTGCTCCAAACGTCAGCAGAAATGAAAAAATATTTTTGTTGATTGCAAGGATAAAGATATTTTCTTGAAAATCATCCCCAACAATGTGCTTGTCGTTTTTTGTTGTCAGAAGCGGCACAAAAAAAGCAACAACTAACTGCAACATTGCGAAGACCTTCGTAGACGCAAATCCACTGCCACGAAAGTCTCCTCGAAAAAACTCGCAAATGATTCTGACCACTGAGCTGGTTGCCATTCCGAATAAAAACAGGAATCCATACGAAGACGATGTGAATTCGAGCCGTGAAAAAGTCCAAACAATTCCAAGTTGGAGAGCCGACAAAAGAATAGCATAGACCTGAACAGGATATAGTTCTTCATGCCGACACTCGGCTTTTTTTCGATGTATTGACGAATCGAGACTCTGAAATTTCATTGCATGAGGGTGTCCTTTTGGCGCAATTCTACCCCAGCAGCACCCATACGATAAACATCCTATTCGATTGAATATTTCAAATGCTGGCATAGACATCCCAAAACCATCGAGCAATGGCATCATTGGAAGCCCAAAGGATGTAGATCCAACATACGTTCCAACAAGAACGCCGAGTAACCCACCATGCCACCAAAATCCTGGACGGAATATTTTACAAACGTCGAAACTGTCCTCGAGTGCCCATGAAAACAATCTTGCCCCGAAGACGGCGAATGGGAACATGTATCCAAATAAAATCCAAGAATAATCATCAATGTCACGGGGGAAGGTGTAGGACAAATAGCTGAGAGCCACGGCAATCGCCAATGTGTAGGCCATCGCCATCCAAAGACCGTAGAAGTAGATGACCACTCGTTGATTTCGCAAAAGAACGGGTTTGGAAGAGATCCATTCAGCGAGAGGAGAGATGCATTCAGCGAAGAAATTCATTGTCGAAAGGACTTGTAGCATTGGTATGGCTTTTCTTTGTTTTATGGCTGGAACCAGAACAATGAGAGTGGGAAATAGCAAGAAACAGTTGCAGTTATCAAGTTGTGATTTTCGGTTGCATATTAGAAAAAAGATATGGTACCATACCATAAGCGCCCAGCAATGCGGTCCAAGAAGAAACTCAAAGACTAAAGCCCACAAAGCTCAAACAACACTGAGCACGACGAAAAAGCGCGGGGCACGAGAATCGCAACAGACCACCAGAGCCACAAACCACCACGGCCAACTCCAACGAAACACGATATTTAAAGTGGGTCCTAGATTTTGGACAAATTGTTCTGCAGAATGCAGATCAGGGTTCAGATATGGTAGATACCTACTAGACAGGTTCAGACAGGTTCAGACCATCGATCCCTGATCGATCTCGCTCTCTATCTATCTTGTGTTCTACCATACATACCTTACTCGTATTCGTCATAGTACATTCTATCGATTTACGAGTAGTAATAGTAGTATTCCTACTTACCTTATTAGGAGTATCTTTTTAATACGAATAAGTAGTAGGAGTACAATAAGTATGGTACTTACGAGACGATACCTTACTCCTGCCTGCATTGCCCTACTTAGCAGATCGGTCTGAATGTTGTGGCCCATCATCCTGTCACTGGTACAATTTTTTATTTTCAGTTTTTCCCAGGTTTTTCCCCACATTTTTGTTTTCCAAAAGTTATGTCATCAAAAATAATAAGTAGGATAATTGATGAAAGAAGACAATCTCTAGTTATGCATGGATTTAGAAGTATTGTACTTACCTAAGAAGTAGGTATAATATGTCCAAAGTACCTACATAAGTCAATAAAAATAATAATAGAATCATCATTACTACCTATCAACTTGCCCATACTAATTACATTGAATATAGTTTTTACACATTATTATTAGTAGATAAATAAGTACTAGTTTTGCTACCAGGTAGATATTATTATTATTAATACAGTGCAATATCTAAGTACTAACTGCAGCAGTCAAAACAGCACGCATACAACAAACACCCAAACTCTAAACAACCATGACAATGAAATATTATTTTATGTCAGTTGTTGCGAGCCATATTTTTTTCTTCAGAAGTATCTCCTTGTTTGACAATCCCCATATATGGTCTTTAACAAGGATCCCATGGATCTGGCCCTACAGAAAAATGTCACAGCTTTTAAGCAATTTTGAGCCCAGAAATGGATTCTACACACCTCAAAATCTGCAGGGTAATTTTTTATGGGGGTTGTAACTCAAGAACTGACTGAGCTATGATGTTTTAGAGACACCATAAGATGGCATCAAAATGGTGCCATGGTTTCAAGACACCCTCAGTTTTGTCACTTTTTTTATGCAATAATCAACTCAATGATGGATCTGAGGGCACTACCCTCTAGCCAAAAGGCATGAGGGCAAAATAGAAGTGGTTGCCTTGACCAAAATGACAGCTGTGGCAGGCAATCTACTTTGCAGTTACACCATTGTCAACATTGGCAATCCACTGCTGCCTCCAACATACTCTTAAGTAGGCAGATCACATCTAGAGAAGGTGGCAACAAAGCCGAAAAAATTACACCACCTCCCAAATGATGTGGTTGAGGTTTGTATTTGTTGCTTCCATCATTAGAGCCCCGCATGTTCATCTTAATGCCTATCTTTGATGGTGAAAAAGTGCCAAAAATGATAAAATTTTAGGTGCCATTGCCCTTGGATTGACATTTCATCCCCTTAAATGGGTAAAAATGTTATATCAACCCTTCACCCTGAACACACAACAACCAACTAGATTCATTAAAGCAGTTAGGAAGTGAAATTTGACATCAACAAAGGTTGGAATGCTGATTTTCACTCCCAAACCAACCATCATTATTGATGGGTCTGGCTCTCATACAGCAAACAAAAAGCTAAATTTGATGTTTTTGCTGTCTCTCAAAAAAGGCACCAAAAGCCATTGACAACATTGGGTTCAACAATGATGGCAAAAATTTCAACATGCTGTCATTGACATGACAGCAGTCTTTACTCAACAATCCACCCATAGAGATGGGGTCAAAGTGATCAGGTCCCACCACAAACAACACCAGAACAATAATATGAAACTAACATTAACTAGCTACAATTATTTTCAATGTTTTGGTATAATTTAGTCTACATTTCTGTCAAAAACGGAAATTTTTACCATTGTGGTTACTAAATTTAGTGCTACTTGGTCCAAATTGGAACTTTTTGAATAAAGTAATTATTAGGAATAATAGTTATTTTTATTTTTTAATAATGTTCAATTCCACTGCATTTTTGGTAGTAAAAATGGATGGATTTTTTTGGGGCAGGATGATTGGCTGGTATTAATTATCAACTTTGTAATATCAGAGATGACAGGCCCAGAGACTCACAAAACATAATTTCAATCTACTCAGCAATTGTTCCAGTTTCCTTTTTCTTGATGGTTATTTTTGATTTTTTTGGCACATACCACAGTCATCACTGAACACCACCAATGTTAGTGGCAATCATGCATGAAAATTTCCATGGTGATAGCCATGCATCGTGTTCCATGCTGATGGACACCATATAATGCTGCCTCTACCACTTCCTCAATAGGAAAAACCTTCTCTGCAGCAGTCCTCATCCATATCCACAATTCCAAATACCCCCCATAACTGCTGATAATGCCAACTCCACAGCAAGACATTACACTTGACACCACAACCACCACCCCAACTGCAATGAACATGCTTACACAAATGCCATAACCACATCCAAGAAATCTTGTTCCACCTTCCACCACCAATGGTGCCTCCAATGCTGCTGCTGTTGCATCCATTGCTCTTACCAATGTTGCATCCACTGCTGATGCAACCAAATAAGACTTTTTAATTTAAATTGATTGCAATGCCTCAAACGCTAAAAATATTTAATTACTTCTAGTTTTTCTTTGTTTATAGCTCTGTGAATTCTCATACAAATTTTAATTTCATGACCAATACAAGACCAATAAAATCAGGTAGTAAATCAGATCAATTGAGGTATGTAGGTAGCTTTGTACATAATAAGGTTGTAGAATAGATGATGATGATATAATAATAATAAAATGTCAACTTACTTGTATATTTTTTTGAGTTATCAATATCTTAAGCATGTAGAATGTACAATGAGATAGGAAAACTTCAAAAGGGGCTTAATGATCCTTCTAAATATAACTATAATTGTTATTTTGAAATAACATTTTAGCATGTTTAATATTCTTACATGTATATATTGTGTTTTTATGGGTATTTTTATTTATATGGGTATATTAAATGTTTTGGAGGATGTATCAAATTTTGAAATAAAATGCATATGTAGAATATAAAATGACATACAAAACAATGAAAGAAATTCTACAGTTCTTCAAAAATGAACAAAAATAGTTATTGTAAAATATTGTTTTAGGAAGTCAGAATTTCTTTTTTAAAAATATTAGACTCTTTTTGGCATTTTTAATTGTTGGAGAAGTATTGATCATTTTGATAATGTATCATAATTATTTTTTAGATATACAAACATCTACATTGGTATGTATAATCTTGGCATCCAACTCACCAACATGGATTGTGTAATAATTTTGCACAATATTAAACATCCATAAAGGCAAACAGAAACAACTTGACAGGATTTAAGACTCAATAAAAAATAGCAATCAATAGAGACATACTTCAAAATAATTAATGTGCAAAACAATTATATTTCAAGGCATTGATTTGCTTTTAGTGATCTTTTTCTTATCATTTTGAAGTTGGTACCAACCTTTTCCAAAATTAATACCATTTTTTTCATTCAAAGTACTTGAATTTGAGTGTTTCATTTATGTCTGGTTATGTGCCAAAATCTACCTAAAAACTTATATCCTACCATAAATAAGTACTAATTCCAATTGAGAATGAAATGTGCCAAATTCTACTTAAAAATGTATAAAATTTTAACAGCCTTTTCTAGATCAATTTTTGAAATGTTTAGCAAAAAATATGAATTTGCATGTAGGATTTTGTAATTTTTTAGGTAAAGTTCAAAACTGTATTATCTCAAAGAATTGATTTGAACACATATGAGTACTCATGATAAAATTAAAATAAAAGCTCTTAAATAAACTTGCCTATTCTCAATTGTTTGTCGGGGAAGGGGGCATTTAACTATGTCAATAGCTGCAAGATGGTGGTAGTATTTTAGGGATCAGACTCAATATGCTTTTGGTATTGGCATCAGGGTGATGTTTTTGGTAGTGTTTTTTTGTACTGTGTTTTACACCATGAGTAGAAAAAAGGGAGTGATGTATTTTAGGAGGTCAGGGGTAATTCCTTAGAGTACTATGGAAGATTTTATTCAAAAAATTGCGTAGTATGAGTGGTGAGTTTGGAGACTTAGTATTTTGAATGTTTGAATTTTTTTTTCTCAAAAGGCAGAAAGGGATACACAGGGGCTGCAGTGGATTGGTTGGGTTTGGTTGACTACAAGATATGTTTAAAGGATGACAAGGATGCAAGTTTGGGAGGTGATCACCAGTATTTTTGGCTCATGTGACATGTGACTGTAGCCAACCCTACAGTAAACATCTTTGTGATAGGAGCTTACAAGTCCTTAATAATTCAGCATAGATATGTCCATGTACATGTCCAGGGGTTGCTATTCACTGGATTTTGGTGATTTTGAGACAGAATGGAGTCAATGGGATCAAAAACAATACTTTTTGAACTAGTGATTCAAATCCTTATTGTTTATGGGGGGTTGGGTGTGAATGTCATTTGTGATAACAGAATGCAGACAGGGGTAAAGAGTTATTGTCTTTCATATAATATGATTTAAAAAAAGTGGTGCTGCTACCCATCTCATGCTTTGATTTTTNAATAATAATCCTCCTTGGCTTACTCGAAAACCACTGGCTATTAAAATCTACCAGTAGGTATCCGGTGTGTCCAGTGGAATCCGATGCCTGTTCTATTCGTCATTCTATCGATTTACGAGTATGGTACTACCTGTAGTACTTATTGGGAGTATCTTTTTCATAAAAGTAGGAGTACAATATGGTATGGTATGGTACTTACGAGACGATACACCTGCATTGCCAGCAGATCGGTCTGAATGTTGTGGAAGGTTGTGGCCCATCATGTCACTCACTACAATTTTTTATTTTCAGTTTTTTTTCACATTAGTTTTGACATTCCTTTTGATTTCAAAAAGTTATGTAATCAAAAATAGGATAATTGATGAAAGAAGACAATCTCTAGCTACACATGGGTTTAGAAGTATTGTACTTCCCTGACAAGTGTTTCCAGAGTACCTACATGAGTCAATAAAAATAATAGAAGAATTATTCCTACCTATCAACTTGCCCATACTACCTACATTGAATATAATTTTTGCACATTATTGTTGTGGCTAAATAAGTACTAGTTTTGCTACCAGGTAGATATTATTATTATTATTATACAGTGCAATACCTGAGCAATAACTGCAGCAGTCAGAACAGCAAACATACAACAAACACCCAACCTCTAAACAACCATGACAATGACAGATTAATTTATATCAGTTGTTGTGAGCCATATTTTTTCTTCAGAAGTATCTCC
>JALLOT010000738.1:0-18061 GCA_036939595.1 Thalassiosira livingstoniorum
TTAAAGAGGAACACTATATTAACGGGTACCCGTTAATATAGTGTTCCTCTTTAACAACATTTTTTCAAATAATTGTTTTTGGAAACCATTCACTTCTTTGACTTTGTAAGAGACAGCCCAATATTCAATATTCCTCTCAATCCACAAAAGTGTAGATAATGTGAATACTTAATGTAATGGTTCATGGAGAAACTTTGTGACTGCTACTGTCAAGAGTTCTACTGGTTTGCCTTGAAAATTAATTCCTCTTTCAGTTTAGTATGTGATTTAAATGATAATTGATGACACGATGATGACCTTAAAACAGTGAGCAGTGAACAATGAATACCCCCACCATTTCTTATAGCTGATTGTTCATTGAACAATCCCAAGGAGAGACTTAGCTATCAATTATACTAAGCAATCTATTGATTCTACTTGAAACACATTTTATATATCACTCTCTAGTTTAAAGTTCATTGTGAAATATGTTTTCCAACCAGCAGTATATAAATCAAGATCATTTTTCTTCACATTTGGAATCTGGTTTTAAAAACTCTTTTTATTTCATGACTTTAATTCCAAGCTTCGATTAAACTCAATGTATAATATTTAGAACCCTTGCTTTTATTCAAAGTTTAGAAAGGAAGAATCTTTTGCTTTTTATGAATTAAAATGATCCAGCTGGCTGTAAAGAAACACACCCCACTTATTTCAAACAACAGTTTCCAAGTCTGATGTCATTGTAAAACAAGTCTATTATGATGCATCATTTGTGTGTCATATACTGGTATGTATTAGTTGTGCTAGTATGACCATTCTCATACTTTGAGAAGGTTGTGTGAACTTTTTCCATTGTTAGATTCCTTTTGGAATTATCTTCAACTTACTCTGGAGTTTTGATTTCTTTGGTTCTTAGTCTTGAAAGGGCTCATCATGGCAATTGCAGCAATGTCATGTCCATCTCCCATTAACTTATGATACATCAAACACAAACCATATTCATTGATTTCATCTCTCTTTGCTAGAGCTATGATTACCCATTCACACATTACCCTCACTGGGCTCAGCTACCTTTACCCTGGGAAATTACCCANCCCCTCAAATACAAAAATTTAAATATTGCCCCCCACATGATCATAGGTGCATTATTTTTCTGGGATAACTTACTTTATCAAATGACAATGTTTCGGACTTATGTGTACTAAGAATACTGAAGTTTATAGTATCAATCAAGTTGTAACTGCATTACAACAATGGATTTTGTAAATGTACCGTTTACCATAGTGAATGGGCAGGGTGAATTCTTGATATGCTCAAGACAAAGGGTAATTGTCATACCCCAGGGTAAACCAGGATTACTTTTTAAATTACCCTCAACCAGGTACTTTACCTGGTAAATGCAGCTCTAGTATCCTTACATAACTCCAATGACATTTACATCAAATCACATTTATCTCACTTGATGTCCTTTGGCAAATCAAAGGCTACCTCCAGTGGTTGATTCAACTTTGAACCATCCAGCTATCACAAAAATCAAATGAGCAACATAAGTATGGTATGAGAGCAAGCACCCTTTAGTTTTTATCAAAGGATGGTCTCAAAGGATGGTCCCAAAGGATGGTCTCAAAGGATGGTCTCAATTGTTGGCAAGCTGCTATGATAAAGACTAATATACCAGGGCTGATAATGACAACACAATCAATGGTACTATTGGAAGAATAGTAACAATCCTTCAAAGTATGGATTAATAAAATCACTTCAGAAAGTAAGCACATGTCCTCAACCAACAAAAACATGACTTGCCCATTAACCTTGACAAGCTCTTATGCATCTATTTACGCATTAGATGTGATTTTGAAAAAAGTCAAAAAGTCATTTACTAAGGGGAGGGGGGCAAATGATGAAGAATGACACAGAGTAGTGACATGTCCATTGTTTATTGATGGTGATGGTTCAAGATAAACAATTCAAGGTTAGCTAATCAAAATAGCATGCAATAAAACACATTTTGCTATAACACACTCCAAAAATAATTCCAATTGGAAATTTTCTGTCATCATCAAGTCTCATCATTTTTACCGTGTACTAGTTCAGTTTTTGTGGTAGGTAATATTTTGAAAGTGGATGTGTTATTGGTTTGTCTTGAGTTTGATTTACTAGAATGTACTTCATTCTTTGTCATGAACTGAATACAAGATTTACAGTCAAGAAAATATCACATACAAATATTATCAATAAATGCAATAAAATCATGTGAAATTGGATTCTAAAAATCACCCCTTATGTGGTAGTATATTTGAAATTACATTAGAATGATGATTTTGTTTAATTATTAGTTTTTCAATATCCTAAGATTCCTTCAGTTTTTAACACTAACAAAGAAGGTAATTGCAGCAACTACCATAACAATGTTTTGGATTTTTCCATATTGTGTTGTCTAGCACTAGCACAAAGAATTGAATTCACTAAACTACAAACAAAAGAAGCCTATGAAACTGAGAATTTTGAAAATGAATATTGAAATTAACATAAATGAATCAACTTATGTATCTCGCATCTTTAACCATGCATATATTGAGGCAACCACCCAAATGTCATACTCTTCCCAACCTCTCCTTAACCATCGAATTCCCCTTGTCTTCTTCATCTTCTGTTCCTGCCTTGTTATTATCCCATAATTGTGCTTAAAGTACAATAGACTCATAAACCCTTGGTATACAATGCCTTTGGGGCATGTAATTTACACTCTTTCTAACAAGTTGATGACCCTGGATCATCATCTATGACTAATTTTTAATTTAGGGCTTAAATTGTTTTATACAAGGAGTCTCAACAGCTGATGAGTCCAACATGCTAAAATAGATTTGTTTTTTCTAACAACTACCTCATTACTTGTTACATATATTCTTTGGAATATTTGTTTCATGAAATAAATATCAAACAAAAGGTTTTCTTGCCAGATATAACAGCATCAAATATGGCAATTTCATCACAAGAAGTGATTTTAGACCACTAATTTTAATATTTTGAAATGTGTTTTTGTTGTTGATTGCTGTCATATTCATTTCTCTTGTTTTCTATATGGTGTTGTTTCATTTCAGCTACATTTATGTGCTCCAAGCTACAATGATATCAATGATCTTTAATCAAAAAAGGTAGCTTCAGTGAACAATTGATTCTAGCATCAATGAAGTCAAATACAAATAAATTCACTAAGAATGAAAATACAAAAGGTGTGTTTTGCAATTCTCTTAAGGCGGGAGGAGACCAATGTTATGAAAAAGGAATATCTAACTCTAGTTTAAAATTTATGAATTTGTTTGAACTAATAAGTAAAAATTAGAAAAAAATTTGAACTGAGTTCAATTATGGAATAATTGCTGCATTGTTTGTTTTATTGGTTTGTCCCCACTTTGGATGAGATTAATTGAACAAATTTTTTCACTTGAGAAAAAGAAGAATGAAAATGACTAATTTTCTTTGGCAGCTGCTTTGATAAATCAAGATATTATGAATTTTCATGAATTCTATTAATTAAATATAAATGTAAATATTCTGACCGTGGTTTATTAATTTTGCCAATACTTGATGTAATGCTTTTAAAATCAATAATTATAGTCAAATCATAAATCTTAATCCAAATTTTATCTGGATCATTCTATGTAATTCAGTTCCAAAGAGAACTCTGGTTTGGAACATTGGAATTAGGAATGGGCATTTATTTTTTAATAAACACATGTCTTCTGGTCTATCTGTAAGCACCAATTATTAAATGTATGATAAATTTTATATATTTCATTTTTGTCAAATCCCCTCAATCCCTCTTTGGTAGCAAAATGAAAAATAGTATGCCTCATCTTAGAGAATAGTTCAGAAAGTAAGTTGAAGATGGAACTATCCTATACAAATTACTCATTCTTTTAGTGCTAGATAAAAAGAAACCCCCATTGTACTGAATAGGACTAGAGTCTAATTAGCTCAAAAATACTGGTCAAACTAAATTAGAATCAGAATTGAGACATTCAATCAAATGACAATCAGAAATGATATACCTTGAATCTGAGCCATTAGCACACCATAATAATATGTGAATTACTCCAAGATGACATTGGATTTTGTAGAATTTTTGCTTTTTGAGCATCTGTTTTCTGTATCACAATGATAATTACTTAATAAGATAGTACTAAATAAGACACAATATATTAAGCTGATCTTTAGTCACACTTCTTGGTGTAATGCCACTTTCTTTTCACAATTAATAAAATGAAACCTCCCTTGTTCAATGGTCTTGTAAAACTTCCCATTTTCAGGGATGAGTAACAAATTGTGCAACAACTATTTATGACTTTGGCAAAAATGTTAACAAGCAAAATGAAATATTGAGCAATTTATCAAAAATAATATTTTTCATGTACATTTACTGATTACTATTTTGCGATATTTACTTCAGATGGGTGTACTTCTATGTCTCTGTAAAAGATCAAAGTGCTCATCACGGACAGGGAGAGGAGAACTGCACTTGGCCAATTATTCCAAGTTTGAAAAAACAGGCTCCATATCCATGAATGATGTTGAAGTTGTTATCAAAAACTACATGTTTTGATGGCTGACTCAACAATTGTTGGTTTGAATGTTACAGCAAGGTGAATTCCCCAATTAGGGTTAAGGTTAGGGCTAACCCTAACACTAACCCTAACCCTAACCCTAATTGTGTCATCTGCAGATGATCTTCTATTTCAAAATAATGAATAAGTATTAATCTAAGAAGTATACAAGAATTGAATTATCATGTAAACACAAATCAAGAAAACCAATGTCATTTGATGCACCTCATAGAAGCTGATGTATATTTTCAAAAACAACAACAACAACAACAACAACAACAACAACAACAACAACAACAACAACAACACAAACTCAAAGTAAAATTTCTCTAAATTATGATCCTTTGTTTTAAGTCACTGCACTGTTTTTTAAGGTTTATCAAAAAATAATATCAAGGTAAGCAATAACATTGTTTGAAACTCAGTATGTAAAAATGCTTATTAATCAATTGTAAGTACATCCATTTTCAATACATTTCACTAGTGGAAAGGCATGCTTCAATGCAATCTGCATATGAAAATCATTTTAAAATATATTACCAGGTATTAATCTGTGTCCCAAGTCATGATAATTGGTGATTGGTATGATTTCTGCCAGTATGAGAGAAAAGAAGAATTGATTTCTTGTATTTAATAATCAAGACTACTGATGTCATTTGATGCACCTCATCAAGTGTGACAGAGATATACAATAGCACCAGCAAGAACACCACAATCTGAGGTACATGTTTCTAATAAATATGTACCTATGTTTTTAGTCCCAGGACTCTATGGATTTTTCAGTTTTATCAATGTAATATAATTTGCCAATGTGAAAAAACTCTTCAAACTTTATGAGTCTCATTTTTATTCATTTAGGACATCATCTCAAAGAAAATTATGAAAACACTAATGCTCATGGCTAATAACTAATAACACAGGAACAGAATTCATGATAATATTTTCACAGAGATTATTGAGATGTATTTTTGGTATCACATCAATTGAACAAAATTAAACTATGACTAATATTCATACAATATGATGTGTCATTAATATGCTTTTTACTTATTCTGGTAATAATTTCAGTCAGAAAGTACAATCATGAGAAGGTTGTTGACTTTCAATACAGGTGTTTTATTCAGGTAATGGATTATTGACATACAGATTTGTATGTAACTATCATCAATTGAGTCTTTAGCACTGCTGAAGATTTGTAAAATTATATTGGCAATCCCATTCATTATGTAAATTTTTGTAAGTCTTGTCTTTATTCACTTAGGACATCATCTCAAGAGAAACTATCCAAAAACTATGGCTTGTGACTATCAACATTGGCAAAGAATTCACCATAATTTTGTCATAGAGATTCTTGAGTAAAAAATATTGATCAAGTATGTTATTCTCATTACATCAATAGTAAAAAATGAAATTGACACAGCTATTTATATTATATAGTATGTTAGATATGCTTTTTATTCATTCTGATAATAAATTCAGTCAGAAAGTACAATCACAATAATGTTATTGATTTGCAATATATAGATTTTTCAGTATTAGGTAATGCAATGTCAGCATAAAGATTTGTGTGCAAATTATCATCAATTAAGACTTTAGTGCTGCTTTGAAAAGATGAAAAACTATCATTGATATCAACCAACATATAAATGATGTTATGAGTCTTGTTATTATTCACTTAAGACATCATCCTAAAGAGAAATTATAATTAAAAGACAAAGGTTCATGACTATCATCATAATATGTTCTGAAGTTGAGATAATTTTGTCATGAAGATTTTTGAGCAAATATTGATCAAATATGTGATTGGCATCACACACATAAGTGGTACAAAATGAAACTGAGACTATTATACATACTATATTGTGTATCATGAAGATGATTCTTATTAAATCTAGTAATAATTTCAGTTAGAATGTATGATCACAAGTAGGTCTTTGAGTTTTAATTCAGGTGTTTTAGCATTAGGTAATCTAATTTTCAAATTAAAAATTTGTGACAAAAGTCATAAATTGATACTATGGCACTACTTTAAAATCATAGAATGATATTGACAATACCCATCATCAGAATGTGTATGATGTTATCAGTCTTGTTTTTATTCACTTAGGATGTCATCCTAAAGAGAAACTAGATGTAAACACAAAGGTTCATGGCTAGCAACATAGGTATGAAGTTTGTGATAATTTTTAATGCAGATTTATGAGCAAGTATTGATCAAATATGTTATTGATCAATGGCACAAAATAAATAATTTTCTTTATATTATTGTGATATGTCTTAAATGTAATTTCAGTGAATATGGTAGTAATTTCATAGTCAGAAAGTACAATCACAATATGGTAATTGACTTATTACATTGATTTTTTAATTGAAGATCATGTAATTTTGATACAAAGATTTGTGTGCAAATGGTGATCACTTGCAGTGTTAGCACTACCTAATAGTAATAGCCATAAAATGATGTTGGCGATCTCAATCATCATATGTATAATGTTATGAACCTTCTTTTTATCCACTTAGGACATCATCTCAAAGAAAAATGATGGAAACACTAAGGTTCATGGCTAACAACATAGGTACAGAGTCTGTGATAACTTTGTCATGTATCATTTTGAGCCAATATTGATCAAATATGTTATTGACATCACATGAGTGGAACAAAATTAAAATATTTTATAGTATGTTTTACACAAGAATTTTAGTCATTCTGGGAGTTACAGTCAGAGCATATAATCACAAGAAGGTCATTGTCTTACAATATATTGATTTTTAGGTTTAGGCAATGTATTTTTGACATGATAATTTTATGTGCAAATGGTCCTTAGTCCTTAACTAAAACTTTAGCACTACTCTAAAGTCATAACAAAATATTTTCAATATGAATTGTATTGTGAATAATGCTATCAGTCATTGTTTTATTTGTTTATTATGGCATCATCTCAAACAGAAACTTTACAAACACCAACATTCATGGCTGAAAACATAGGTGCAGAGTTTGTAATAATTTTGTCATGCAGATTCTTGAGCAAATATTGATCAAATATGTTGTTGGAATCAAATTTATGGTACAAAATGTAACTAATACTATCAATTTTATATTATGATATGTGTCAAATAAGTCTTTAAGTAATTCTGGCAGTTACAGTTAGAAAGTACAATCACAAAAAGGTCACTGACTTACAATATATTGATTTTTTAGTTTGAGGTATTTTAATTTCAAAATAAAGATCTTTGTGAACTGGTTATGATATTTTTAGCACTGCTTTAGAGTCAAAAAAGTATTGGCAATCTCAATTGTCATGTTTATAATGTTATGAGTCTTGTTTTTTAATAACTTAAGCCATCATCTCAAAGAGAAATGATGAATACACAAAGGTTCATGACTAACAATGTAGACACAGAGTTTGTGATAATTTTGTCATACAGATTTTTGAGCAAATATTGATCAAATATGTGATTGGCATCACATCAATCAAAATGAAACTAATACTGTAATTTATGTTTTTTATAAGTGTTAAATAAGCCTTTTAGTTACTCTGTCAGTTACTGTCAGAAAGTACAATAAAAAAGGTACTTGACTTAAAACATATTGATTTACTAGATTTAGGTAATGTAATTTTAACATATAGATTTGTGTGTAAATGGCAATCAATTACAACTTTAGTAATACTTGAAAGGCATAAAATAATATTGGTAATATCTATCATCTTGTGAATAATGTAATTAGTCTTGTTTTTATTCACTGAAGACATCATCTCAAAAAGACACTATGAAAACACTAAGGTTCATGGCTATCAACATAGGTACAGAATTTGTGATAATTTTGTAATGGTGATTCTTGAATAAAAATTGATCAGATATGTTATTGGCATCACATCCATTGTACAAAATGAAGCTAAAACTATTCTTAATGTCATATTATAATATCATACCTCAAATATGCTTTTTTGATTCTGGTAGTAATTCCAGTTATAGTGCAAACACAAGAAGGTCATTGACTTACAATATATTGTTTTTTCAGTTCAAGATCATGTAATTTTGACATAAAGATTTGTGTGCAAATGGTCATCAATTAAGTGGGTCTTGTTTTTTAATCACTGAAGACATTGCTCAAAGAGAAATTATGAAAACAATAATGTTTGTGACTAACAATATTGGTACAGAATTTGTGATAATTTTTTCATGTTCATTCTTGAGCAAATATTGATCAAATATGTGATTGATATTGCATCAGTGGTGCAAAATGAAATTAATACTGTTATTTATGTTTTTCATACATGTTAAATTAGCCTTTGAGTCATTTGGGCAGTTACAGTCAGAAAGTACAATCACAAGAAGGTCATTGACTTGCAATGCACTGTTTTTTTAGTTGAATGTCATGATGCTTTTAGCATAAAGGTTTGGATGCAAATAGTCATCAATTAAGTTGTTAGCACTACTTCAAAGTTGTACATGATAATTCTCGATCTCAATCATTTTTTAATAACATTAGCAGTCATGGTTTTATTCATTTAGGACATCATCTTAGAGAAAAACTATGAAAACACCAAGGTTTGCGGCTATCAACATAGATACAAAATTCAGGATCAAATTTTGAAACGGTGACTCTTGAAAAATCAAATATGTTGTTGGCATCACATCAACGGTAAAAAATAAATTAACACTGTTGTACATTTTATAATATTATACCTTGAATTTGATTTTTATTCATTCTGGTAATACTTTCAGTCAGAACATGCAATCACCAGAAGGTCATTAATATACAAATACTTATATTTTTCAATTAAAGGCCATGTAATTTTAATATTAAGATTTATGTGAAATACCATCAATTACAACTTTATCACTCTCAATCATCATGTATGATGTTATGAGGATTGTTTTCATTCACTTAGGACATCATCTCAAAGAGAAATGAGGAATACACTAAGGTTGTACTAAGATTCATGGTTATCAACACAGGTACATAATTTGTGATAATTTTGTCATAGATATTCTGGAACAAATATTGATCAAATATGTTATTAGCATCACATCAGTGGTACAAAATGTGATTGATGATGTTATTTATACTATTGTAATATGTAATATCTTAAATAGGATTTTTAGTGATTATCTGGTAGTAATTTCAGCCAGAACATAATATACAAGCACAATAAGGCCATTGACTTCCAATGCAGGAACATCACAGAATCACATTTTACCAGATCAAAACTGTTCAAACTGCAATATGACACAATAATGGCTAAAGGCTCAATATTTAGCCATTTCCACATATTTCAATAATGGATCAATATTTATCTATTTTCAGCTTTTAAGACAAAAGACTCAAGTCACACCATTTTCAGACCATGACAATAATAGCTCAATATTGAACTATTTTTATATTACCCAATAATGGTTCAATAATCAGCCTTTCTTCCATAGTTCTTCAATAATGGATCAATATTGATCCATATTCAGGTTTCAAGAAAAATGTCTTAATGTTACACCATTTCCAGGCCATGACAGTAATATTTCATCATTGAACCATTTTCTTATTACACAATAATGGCTCAATAATCAGAAATTTCCACCCCCTCATCTGGCAAAGAATTGAGGGAGGTGTTCAGGTCATTTGAAGAACTGCAATAACAATCGTGTTTGGCATGAAAAGTTTCAAAGATTTTGTCATCACAAGTTTTAGTGCTCTATGGGTCTTCTGAGATTTTGAATTTCCCGGAAGGTTATTTGCAACATTTCTCTTATGAGGAGAAATGTCATTGGGGTTGGATAAAGGGTTGCTCTCAGTACTCCATTCAATTTCTTCTTTTGGTGCCTTTTCTCCATTGTCTTCTCTCACAACTATTTTGCTATGAAGTTCATTTCTTGAATAATTCCTGTTTTTTCAGATAGCCCCCCTTTCATGACTAATTTTTGGATCTTATTGCTTATTGAGGAGATGTTTCTGCTCAGATTGGCATAGATAGATGGAACCACTGGAAAACTTGATGGAAATTCTTGCTGTTCTTAATAGTGTTGTTCTGAGCATGAAACACTTTATTGCTCAAATTTGTGACTACTTAGAAGTACTCTCTGGCAGAAGATTTGTATTGATACTTCGAATTGGTTTCCCTATTCAGGTAAGGTGGGTTTACCATTTTGCTGTCATGGTTGTCATGGTGAGGTGGGTTGGTAGGCTTTTGAATTTTACCTTCTACCTTCTTAAATTTTTGGGTGGTATGCATTACAGTGATGAAAGATACCATATTGTAGTATCAATACAAATCTTCTGCCAGAGAGTACTTCTAAGTAGTCNTAGTCTCTTCAGGAAGAAATGACACAGTAGACCAACAGTAAGTATTTAGCAATCAGTTTTTTAATGATAAGAAGTACTCTGGAGGGTACCAATATTGGATGATTTTTTATTTTTTTTAATTCATGATGCTTGTGGAACAAGCTTTATTGTTCTGTTTTACATGAACTTATTTTTGCAATTAGAAATGCAATCTTTTTTGTAAATTTGAAAAATGGATTTAGAATTACCACCAGAACAGCAAATTGCAATATAAATTCCCCTCAATGGACGGTAATCAATCCAAATTACCATCCATTAATGGTTATTATCATTCCCCTATGTAGATTATTGTCCAATCACTGTCCATGGGGATGCTAATAACTATCTACATGGGGATTGTGAAATAATTTTCATCCAAAATTTTCATAAAAATGTTGAAAACATATAAAAAATATTCTTATTTTGTAGCAACCATAATACTCATATAATATTATCCGACTTCCTTTATAATGTGACTCATCTAGTTTGGATGAGACTCTTAAATTAGATATTTTTATTATAACACATGAAACTGTGATAGCCACTCCCCATGCCTCAACAGTGCAATATTGGCAATTCCACCAAGCCATACCCAAATGCTGCTTTCAACCAAGAACTAACCACCCCCTCTCTTCAAAGTACAAATCCTAGTACTCTTTTAAGCTCACACACCTACTTGATTTGACTAATACCCATGCAAACTTATCAAATAGTGTTCATTTGGTTAAAAATGAGCTTTACATATTCTGCAACCTCCCAAACACCATGATAAAACTTCATGGACATGACACTGACTTGACTTTAAACCTGCACAGGATTCTTTTTACTACAAATTAAGTTTTTTTAGAGTGGGTTTGAAACTGACTGCTTGTCTTACATGACTGATTGGGTGTTAGGTGCAGTAATATTGCTGGATGAGTTCCACTTTTACAGGAAATTGGAAGATGTAGTTGTTTCAACATGGAAGACAAAGAAAGAAAATACAAATCCAATTCCAATTAACCCACCAATGCTACTGAAACAGCCACAGACCAACTTAACCAAACAAAAGTAAAGTCATAAAAATTATCCATAGAGGCCTTGACCCAGTCACTACCAGCAGCATGAAAGATGATGCCATATTCACCCATGATAACTCCCTAAACTTGAAATGTGGTAGTCATGGGTGGATTCAAACCCATCCCCATATCAGATCAATCCCCCCTTGCCTCCCACACTGCATATGATATGTATGGTGTGTGTCACTCAACCAACTCACTATATCATCATGATCATTTCAATACTTTGTTCAATCCAGTAGTACTGCAAAATATTTACTACAACCATGTAAATAATTGTTTAACTTAATATTTTAATTCATTTGATTTTGTATGTTTTATCACCTAAATTCCAATGTTTTAAATTTCATCAACTATAATTCAAGGGGATTACAAACTATGCATTGATATCTGTTTTGTAAACATTGGCTGTGTTTGAATTATAAAGTAATCCAACAAGAAGATGCCTTTATTTGTTGTGGGTGAGTTTTGTATGAAATTTTGAACAGTTTTTGGGGAATGTTGTGAGTATTAATACAAGTGGGTGGCCCACTTCATGATTGGAAGCATCGTTTTTGGGGTTGGAAGGATTGCTATGGAATGGCTGTCAAGTTGAGAACATCAACAACTAATCATAGTCACTCTTTCTTGATGCTTTATATGGTGAGTTTTGGCAGTGGAGATGGCAAGGGCAGGGAGTTAAATGAAAGCAGCAGTAGGCTGTGATATTGCAGGCTTCATGTCAGCTGTTGACAGCAAGGAAATTTGGCAGTGTAGTGCTTTTGATGATAGAAGCTGATTTCAGGTAACAATTTCAGCCACTGCTTGTGTGCAATGCATTCTTGACTGCTACAATAGCCAAATAAGTATTTTCAGTGTTTTTACCCTGTTAGGATGTAAATGTGAGTAGGATCAAGCCAGTCAATATAAAAACAGAAGTGAGTGTTCACATTTCCATGATGAGAACTGATGGTATGTGATGGATTATCCCCATAAAAAACTTAAAAATACAACAACTAACTATTTAATTTTCTACAGAAAATTTTGTAACAATACAGTTTGATTATTTGTTTAATTTTAATTCACAATCTACTCCTATCTATCTAGATAAGATTGTCTATGAATTCAGCATGAATTAAATGTTCAAAAGTTCTGTCAAAAATCAAAAGTCCAATTACCATCCACACACTCCATCAGTGGATAGTAATTATCACCCATCCATCATTGATGGACAATGATTACAATATATGCAATCTGTATTGCCATCTATGGATATCAATGACCATAAATTACCACCCACAAATCATTCACATTCAAAGTTATCATCTGTGTGACTAGCCATGAAAAAGTATTAATTATTTTCATGTGAAATTAATTGTACAAAAAATTCTTGTAAATACTTTTAGATGACACCTAAAAATTCTAAAATTAAACAAAAATTGGAAAAACCAACAGTTTTACCTTCCTAGTAGATAGGTATATAGAGGAGTAACCATTTGACAATGGCAATTTTTCCCTCTCTGGGTTTCAGGAGATGAATGTGATGGAAGAGGATGACTGCAACCATCCCTCAGATAATGATCTTTGTTTTTTTATCTGTTGCTTTGTTTTTTGGCAGCTATTGTCATTTGTAATGGAAGGAGTTACAGACATACCAGTTGCATCACCTATGTCATTTAATGTATCACACTAATTACAACAAATTTTTTCAACACCAACAACAGCACCTCAATCTCCATATAAAAGTTTATCAAAACTTTACATATATTTTGAGTCACAGACCTCCATCTGCTTTTCAGGTTTAGCAATAAACTGTTGATCAAAGTAAACAATAACATCACTTTAAATTAGTATATAGAACATATCAATGGAAAGGCATGATCCACTGTCTCATCTGAAGACTGAAGATGAATTTCTATTTCAAAATTAGGAATAAGTATTAATTGAAGTATTTCCCAAGTCAATCTCTTTGTTGAATAATATGATTAATTAATTAAGTTAACAGCCAAATTAATGAAAACAAGACTTTAATTATCATGTAAATAGTACTCAAGACTAAGATTGTCATTTGATGTACTGCATAAAGTGCAGTGTACATTTTCAACACCAACAATAACACCACAAACTCAATGTAAAATTTACTCAAAACTATGAACCTGTGTTTTGAGTCACTGACATTTCTTAGAGATTTATCAATCAATTGTATAAAAAAGTGAATAATGATGTTGCTTGAAGGTCAATATATATATGATTTGTATAAATCAATGGTATATTCATTTTCATTAAATTTCAAGTATGGAAAGGCATGGTCCAATGCCATATGCATATGAACACTCATAATCAGGTATTGACATGTGTCCCAAGTTATGACCATGATAATTGGTGATCATCATGAGTAATTCCAATATGAATGAAAATAAAAATTGAATTATCAAGTATGTAATAATCAAGACCTCATAAAGTGTACAAGACATTTTCCACACCACCAACAACACCACAGTCTTAAAGTAAATATCACTTATAATTATGTAGCTATGTTTTAAGTCACTGAAATCTTTGTGTTTTGATGTTTATCAATGAATTATATATCTAAAATGATAAAAAGTCCCTTGAGACTTAACATAAAATATATGTAGTATAAATGTAATTCTTAGTTTTATTACACTTAAACATTGGAAAGATGAAACAACATGACTTATTACCATCTATTTATTATGGATAGCTATTTCAAAATTATAACTAAGTGTTGAACTATGCTTCTAGTCATAATGCTTAGTGCATGATTGGTATGCATTAATTAATATTTATTCCATTTTTCTCATCTTCCATGGATAATTTCCATTTGAAATTATCAAAGATAGACACATTACACAACTTGAAACATGTTGACATCACTGAATGGAATCAAAGTCTTTTTTGGCTTCTTTGAAGTCTCCGATCAGTGACATTATCTGTTAAAAGTCAACATAATTCATGAGAGACACAACATCACATTGTGTCTTATTGAATCAATGTCATAAAAATAAACTATTGAGATGAAAGACAGACTTTATTGCCACAAATAGATCTTGCTCAAATTTCTTTGCCTAAAAAGCTCCAAATTTTCATTTCTATTGGCCATGATGGCACATGATGGATGCAATCTTAGATATCTACTACAATACATGGTACTTTATGGATGATTGTTGCTTCTGTGGTCCATTTTGCTTGGCAGACATGAGGCATGACAACTCCATGGCATATCTGATTTGTGAAATTTTCCAGGTACCAGACTCTTCACTTCAGAATATGGTAAGTTTGGTATCTTCTGGTGTTGTTCAATACTATACCTCTTGCCACCTGTGACAATGGGGAAAGTTGAAAGATCCAAAATTGTATCCGTACAAATCTCAAGTCCAAAAAATTAGGCTTAATTAATCCTAATCTAATGGTAATCAATGTCCCACTACTTTCAAGGACTGTAAGTAGGTAGATATCATATATCATTTTTAAACAAAATACCGAAACTTCAAAAAATCATAGTATCTTATAAAACCCAATGAAATCAAGTAAGAAGCATGAAATACGCCACAAAAACATATGAGAAATGGTAAACTTGGCTAAAAAACTGTTTTTAACGTTTCTAGTGGATTGAGATAATAAGTTGTTCTAATGTCATGCAAAAGCATCAAGGCATGGTCAGGTTACTCAAAAATGGAAACCATAAGCTTTTTAAAGTAGTAGACTTGTACATCACAACACCTGAAACATTAAGGTACTATAACAAACATCAGTCTTGAATCACAAGTATAAAACAAAGCATTAAAACTTTTGCAAGTGGGAAACAATATCAGGGATTTGTCAACTAAAAATGACAGTTAAAGTTAAAACCTGCTTTTAATATTGTTAACCTAATCATTAGTATCTGTATATTGAATTTGAGCCCTGGTACTGTGACTGAAAATATTGATATTGTGACTATTTTAGATTAAGTTTCAAAAATGAAAACAAAAAGGCACCAAACTAACTCTACAATACACATTTTGTACTGAATTTTTCTAATCACTGCATTTTTATTTTGTTACTTTTTACAATAGCTCACTCCAGATATGTATAAATACCTCTTGTCATTTTTAAGTTGATCATAGAGGGGGTCTCTCTCAAATATGAATTTTGGTACCTAAGAAGAAGATAATATGATTTTCTTTCTTTGTTTAATATTGATCATGTTACTTTTAACATCTTTAGAGCCCTTTCAACATTCAACATAATTCATATTATGAACAATATCTTCTGACCTTTAAGTTTTAAAATTTACTTCATATATTGATGGTGAAAATACATGTATAAGAAGATCAATAAAACATTTGTTGTGGGATCAAGATTAGATTTAGATTATTTTAGATTGCTACCACATAAGGGTTTGGAGCCCATAATTTGAATGGACAAAACACATTATTTGCAGGATTTTTCAAGAATAAATGTTGTTTTTGGGAGGGATTCTTTTCATGGTTTTATTGCAGAAACTCTTAACAGTTTTCAATTTGAAAGTATTTATCAAACATTTTAATTTTATTGATGATATAGTTGATTTCATTTTGTTCCTGCTATTTTGTCTATAAAGGAATTTTCTCCTCTTTAAGGTACATAGATTTATCTCAGACATGTATAATTTGTAGAAAACACAATAGTTCCAGACTCTGTGAAATTGTCTCCAGTTTGTGACACAAGTATCTATGATATTGGCTTGCACTATGAATTCTTCCCTCTATTAATTGTTTTCTTGTTGAGAATATTTCTCAACAAATGCTGAAAATCCTTTTGATATGTCCCTGATGGTGACTTTATTTTACATGATTACTACATTTCACATCTGTACTTAGTCCTAAGAAGCCATTTCTCCCAGTTAAAGAATTCTCATCTCTATTCAAATTAGCTTTACTCTATTTCATGGCCAACACAAAAAAGGAGAGCATCAAAATGAGCACATATCCCTCTAACACTGACCACCACCATCTCTCACCATCCATCAAAGTTATTAGATGTGATTATTGATATTGATACTATTCTTAGGAGAATGTCCATGCAGGCTAGCTAATCATACTTGTCAGATATTTCTTGATGTCACTTACCTTACAATGATATTTATTAGGGATGCATTTATTCTGGTAAGTATCTGATATTATCTTTGAATTTCACTGACTTGTACCTAATATAGGCAAAACAAAGCAATGAAAAAAATTATTATTATTCTTTTTTCTTTATTATTTCATGTTGATGTTTCAATCGCCAAGATATTTTCTTGAAAATCAGTGCATGTTCCTTGGGTAGGTGCACTCGTGTTCTCCATCATCAAAAAATAAAAATAGAAAATAGCCCCGAGCCAAAAATATGTACGTAGGATACCATACTTTGTACTTACTCAAAGTCACTATTTATTCCTAAATATTTTCGCCTTCCAAGCCAGCCCTTCAACATGCATAAGGTACCATAGATAATAGGAGAATTAATAATATTAATTATATGGTACTCCTACAATACATACTGAGCTCCGGCATATATACTTACTACCTCTAAGTTTGAAGGTAGGTATCTAGCAGTATGTAGGTAGATAGCTAGGAGTAAAAAAATACTTCTTCTACTAGTAGATATACATAGTGGTCAGTAGTAGTCATACTTACCTTCCAGCTTTGGCCAATAAGTACCTAAGTAGGTAGTATATCCAGGCTACAATAATAATGGGTGAAATTGAAGAAATATCTACATATTTGTTGCTACAGCTCATTGTAAGCTTGGAATGAATACTGAATCCTATGTTGATGAAATAAACAAGAAAAGTCATCTAGAAAATTTCCAAACACATAATTTGAGCAATGGGTATCTACAAAGAAATTACAAAATTTGTTGAGAAAAGCTGTGATGTAAATACTTGTGTAAACAAGGTCAATCTAGAAATAGCTATCAGGTATCAAGGTCACTATGATCCAAGCTATGACTGTCTACCATACAACATTCCTTCAAAGTTGCAATATTATTGTGGCTGCCTATATGAACATGCCAGGAATCTGCAGAGAAATGTCTGTTTACTTTCATATTAAGAGATAAACATTTTGGATTAATTTTTTTTATGATTTAAGCTATAG
>JALLOT010000739.1:1599-18800 GCA_036939595.1 Thalassiosira livingstoniorum
TACAGCTACAGCTACAGCTACAGCTACAGCTACAGCTACAGCTACAGCTACAGCTACAGCTTCAGCTACAGCTACAGCTACAGCTACAGCTACAGCTACAGTCACAGTCACAGTTGCAGCTACAGCTATAGATAGCTACAGCTGCAGCTACAACTACAACTAAAATTACAACTAAAATTACAACTAAAATTTCAACTAAAATTGCAACTAAAATTACAATCAAAATTACAACTAAAATTACAACTAAAATTACAACTAAAATTACAACTAAAGTTACAACTCAAATTACAACTAAAATTACAACTAAAATTATACCTAAAATTACAAATAAAATAACAACAATAATTACAACTAAAATTACAACTAAAACTAAATCTAATACTAACACTAAAACTAACACTAAAACTAAATCTAAAACTAAAACTAAAACTACAAATACATCTACAAAACAAACTACAACCACAACCACAACCAAAACCACAAATACAACCAAAACCAAAACCAAAACCAAAACCAAAATCAAAATCAACATCAACATCACAACCACAACCACAACTAAAACCACAAATACAACCAAAACCAAAACCAAAACCAAAATCAAAATCAAAATCAACACCACAAGCACAACCGCAAATACAAATACAAATACAAATACAAATACAAATACAAATACAAACACAAATACAAATACAAATACAAATACAAAAACAAAAACAAATACAAATAAAAATACAAATACAAATACAAATACATGTTCTGATTCCCTTTTTGTACTATCATTGATGAAAAAAGTATGACTCAAAAATGAGACCTGCAAAAGGAAGTCACTGCAAAAAGAAACATCTTCTCAGAACAGATAAATAATAATGCTTTAAATAAAATGCAATTGTTGCTGGGATCATAAGGAAATTATTTAACATTTACTAAAAAAATGGTTAATTTCTCATTATTAAAACAATTTCCATCATTCTGTGTATTCTTTCCATATGCCAATCATTGACCACGAGACAATATTTCATGAGAGGGTAATCTTACAGTTACTCAAGGGTTAAACAGACTTACAAACAAAGAAAGGACATCAGAGTCAATGCAGAAACCAATAAAAGGAGGAATAATTATGTAACTGAGAATCATAGTTAATGTGCAACATCATTATTTAAACACTACCCACAAACTGAAATATAGAAGGATGTCTCAGAAATTTGATCAGAGGTCAAAGGAAAACAAATTTTCATCAAATTAGTTAACTATACAAAGCTCCAAAGAAATATTCAATTGTTTTAACAATACCAATAACCACATCATTATTATACTTTAACTGCTAAGAATATTGTAAAAAATTATATTCACTTCAGCACTCAATTTTTCTCAAAACTCCTACTTCAGAGGGGGATGTTGCATTTAATGTCAATTTTAGAAAACCTATATGAAATCCAATACCTAAATTTTTTATACAAGAATGTATTGTGATCTCTTATTTCTTTCCATTGTAAATTTTTTTTCACCAACTAAACAACATCAGCCATCAGCTACATAAACTGTGAAGATAGATCTCTTCATTTTTGTCATGCTTTTCAATTTAGAATGTATTGATATGAGTGAGTGTCAAACAAGAATGTCATATGACTTAACCTCCACTACGTATAATTGAGGAAGTATTTATATCACAAAATAATGGCCAAGTCTATAAAATCCACCTATCAGAATTATCACTTCTTGGCCAGTAGAAGATATAGTCACAAAAATAATAGGTGTATGTATTTTGGAGACATTTCAATAAGCTTGTTGTTGGTGTGTGGAGCTTGGATCAAAGATCAAAATGATTTTTTGACCTTTTACTGGAAAATTTCATTTGATATCCATGCATGTTATACCCCTTGAATTTTGTGCCAATTTTGTCAATATCAAATTTTGCTAATTAAACCTATTTTGCTCCATTTCAGGTTAATTGCCAACCTAAAAACAATAAGATTAAATAACTGTACGCAACTCTGTTGTCACTCCTGAACAATCTTACATATGATATTCATTCCTTTTCTAGATAAGTAGGTTGATCATGCAGTTAGCCTATTACTAATAGGACCCAAAAATAAACCTAAAAATATCTCAAGTAACTAATAACCCAAAACAAAAAAGACTACAAAAGACAGTACAATTGATTCAAATAATAGTCACAAAGCATGAACCAACGAAGATTTTTACAAAGGGAAATTTAATAAAGCCATGAGAACAGAAAAAGAAAGTACACAACGAGTGAAAAATACAAAGGATGTTGTGAGCACATAGCTTTGTGCTTGTATTTGAAAACTAACAGTCATTTACCTATTTATGTGCAATAAGTATCTATTTTACTTGGTACCATGCAGACAAATGAAATGATTGATACAATGGGAGAACTCATGTTAGATATTGATTTTGCCATTATTTGACTGCAAATCATACCAATCCACTTATTGTCATGTGACTACTTGTCCTACTACACATTTGATTTCAATTGACAGGATCTAATTTTTAAATTGTAATATCATGAAAGTAACTTTGAATATTATTTATTAGAATTGTAACATCTCGGATGTTGAAGAGATGAAGTGAATATTTTTACTACTGTGTCATGCAAAAGAAAGACTAGGCATGTTTGCTTTAGTTATTTATAGCTGGGTAATTTTTTAAGCCAAAAAAAAATTCTTGTAATATCAGTACTATACTAGGTAAGCAGGAACAGATAGGAATGATATATTACTCTACCAATTTTTGAATTTGATAAAGATAGTGACATCTCTAGGTATTTGGAAGTTAAAAAGGATCAAAAACATTATATTTTCCCAAGGGATGGTCACTGGAAAATACAGTACATTGGGTAGTTGGAGAGGACAAGGTGACAATAGCTCAAGACTAATCAACTGAGAGTATCTTTTACTTTGGGTTGTGGCATAATTTTTATGATACCTTAATAACATTTGAGGCTGTTATTGGACATAGTGACCCTAAAAAGGTTGTAGTACTTCAAATTTTTCCAATAATAAGTTTCATGATGTATATTTCTAGTAACATTTTTGCTACAAAACTCTTCAAATTACTGGGGTCTGGGGTTCCCAGCACTGGTTTTAATTTTTTCACCATGTGAAATTTGAGGCTGTTTGGGGTTGTTTGCAATACCAAGAAGATTTTTTTCTAACTTGTGTACACGATGTCTACAGATTTTTTTCACGAGTGTCCATTTTATTGTAATAATAATAATATTATTATTCCATATTGTATTTCATCGCCAATATGATGGTAACTTTTAAACGACACATTAAGAGTATTGTGTGTGACGTAGGAACTCGTACAATATTGTACTAGTTGATGGCAATATGTACAACTGTGGTGTAATCGTACCATAGAGAACCTGTAGAGACCAAGATGAGAACCTTATTAATTACCTTTCATAAAAAACAGTCTGTATCAGAATTCTCTTGAGAAATAATAATAATAGAGGAGTATTGTACCATACCTAATAACAGTGATACCTTATGATGCGATGCACCAAGGAAAAATATGGTTTCTGAGAGCTGTGGATCTCATACTGAAAAATTTACATGTGATGAGAAAAACTCTTGATTTGTACCATCTGGGTTGAAACCTGAGACTCTCCTAAAAAAAATCCAATTTTTTTTTCAAAATCATCAATTAAATAATGTTCAATTTCAAAATGAAAAAATATGTGAACAGGAGAGTCTCTGGTAGCTTGTATCCAAAAGTTATTTCATTACATTACTAAAACACACATGATGACAATAATAGGCCCTTTTAAATTCCAATGTGTCTATTGGTAATGTATTACAAATTATTTTGGAGATTTTTTTCTGAGTCATAAGTTAATGGTAGATAGGCTGTCAATTTGTAAATTCAAAATGCAATGTTATGAAGTAAAAACTCATTCCTGATGAATTTGTTCATCTCAAGAGATAAAGCAAAGAGAGAGAACTTTGCCACTTTGGATTTTGGTTCAGTTCAGACTGTTAACAAACCTGAATCAAAAACAATCCACCCTTAAATTAATGGGTGAATTCATCAACATGAACAGTAATTGTCTGTATGTTGTGTCAGCCTATCAAAAAAGGGCAAATTGTAGAATGCGATCATTACTGGTGATATTATCGGAGTAATTATAGTTGACAGAATCTCTATATTGTGATGAAAAACAATATGGCATGTGTGAGGCTTGAAAATGTATTTTTTAAAAATACTCCATTTTTTGTGTTCTGGTTTTCAATAGGAGTACAGCATAGTATCTACCCTATTTACTTTGAAATTAATGCCAAGCAAATTTGGACATTGAAATAGGCACATTGAAAGAGTCTATATTGTATTATAGTTTTGTAGTGCATTTGTATCTCTTACTAAATTTGTAGCGTTACCATATCCAACATCTTTTTTGAGATGTGTCAGACTATTGCAATTGTTTCATCATGATCATACTTACCAACAACAACATTATGACATAGATACTTAGCAATAGAGCCAAACAAAGCAAACCCAGGGGAGACAATGTTGGGCAATGAAAGGCAACATGGCATCTTTGAAAAAATCACAATTTTTGGTGCCAATTTAAACCACTAGACCATGAACACTGGTCCATTTCAACCAATATCTGTGCACAGTGTACTAAGAAGACGTCATAAATTGACAAAAATGACATATCACTACTATGCCCCCCCCACACAAACCACCAACTCTATTGAGTCACCATATCATTTAACGAGTACAAAATTACACCAACATCATTTCAACATGACCCCAGACCATCCCATTGCTGCTCTTTATCTGGCATGTTAGACAAAAAAAAACAGGTTGGCTTACCACATATAACAGTGACAAGTAAAATGAAAAAAGTATGGTCATTGACATAGAATCCTTGTTGTCCAAAGGATGAAACATTTTTTTGTAGGCCTCCCTTGATAGCAGTGGTCTTGGTGATGACTCTAATTGGCCAGAAGCAATGCAAGCAGTGATGATGATCTGGTACCTACAGCTGTCAACAAGGTTGATAAGGATTTGGGATAATCGCCAGATCCTCAAGGCAAACCCATTGCCCAACATGTCATTGAAAACAAAGAGTTAGTGATGTTTTGCACTTGATGTGTTTGTTTTTCTGCTGATGCAGTAGTCATGCAGTCCATAAGAAACCACAGACCACGCAGCAACCAACCAAGTTCCAATGTGGCCCAATCAACTTTCATTGCTACAACAACAAATATGTGAGCCTAATTTGTAAAGAAAACAATTCACATTTAATGGCCAAACTCAACAAAAATCAGATTTTTGGTGCTTTGATGCATTTCTTATTCTGGCCAAAATGTGCTGCATACACATCAACCAACCAATTTTAATTCATGCAGTTACATTCATTTTTTTGTATATACCAGTCTTCTTGTACCATTCATGCATAAATTAATTTTTAACATTGGCTAAGGAATAACTTTTTCAATATTTTTTACTCATATTTCCATTTCCATTAGTAACACTAATGGGATATAAAAATCAAACACAAAATAAAAACTATAGAAGTGGTTTGGTTCAATTTTTTGATCATTACTCTCTGTTGTAACTATATTATGATATGATGTTTTTTATTAGCAAATTCATAACATAAATATTTTAGTTTCAACTTTGAAGGAAATGCACAGGAAGCAGCATGGTTTGATGTGCTGTAAGTTGTTTTCATCTGGATTTGCTTCTTGGTATTGTTCTGTATAACAAAACTTACCAGTTCCTACTTGAACTTAGGTGTAGAGAAATGTTTGAGGGAGAAAACTATTTTCAGCCATGCCACATGCCAAATCTGTAATCTATTAACTGTGGCAATAATAAACATGTATTAAAAATACATGCATCTGCATTTTTTCCCTGGATTCTATATTTCTGATAGGCTGACACTACAGATAGCCAATAATGTCAATTATTCATTTTAACCTGTTAGAAGTAACTAAAATTAAAGTAAAAATATTTAGAAATTATTTATTTGGACACTTTTAAGTGTATACTTAGGTACATTTCTGTACAAAAAATCATACTGGAATAAAAAATATTAATTTATGATTCAAGAAAAAAATTAAGCAAATGGTCAAAAATATGGACAAAATTCACTCAATAAAAACTTTCTATTATTTTGTTAATTGAACTTGTTTTTTGCTTAAAAAAACATGCAATTATTACCAAGATCAATCATTCCTGATAACAAGCTTTCCTTGAAGATTTTTAGGCCTTATCAAAAAATGTTGAATTTTTGTTGCAATTTTTTCTCATTATTGTGTTGACTCTGATGATTGATCATACCTCAAAGGTGAATGACAATATGAATTGGTTCAAAAAACTGATTCAAATCTCATATTATATCAAAATGTTTACTGATCCAAATCACTACATGAATATATTAAATGTATTTCATTGAATCCAGAGGATTCCATAGTCATAGGGACCAAACCAATTTTGTTTTGGAAAACAGAATTCTGCTTAATTATGGCAAACTTTCATAAAGAAGCTCAAAATGGTATCTTTTGGAGATTTTTTTGCACTGACTTGTAGAAATTTCTTTTAATCTGGTATGAATCAACACATGAAAAGCAGTTTTTTCATGTATGAGTAAACTGACAGACAATAGTTTGAAGCACATTCCTGTGAAACAACTTTATCAAATTATTGATTCTATCAATTCATTGAAAAATGCTTTGAAAATCCCATTCTTTGAATTTGAAATTTGAAGAATTATTAGATTGGTATTTTACTGTCAGGTGCAGTTTTAGTCCAAGGAACTCCCTTGGATTTACTAGTGATCTGAACATTTATATTAGGCTTGATTATTTCATGAATAAATGTGCATCAACTGTCTACCCCATTTTTTAGGAGATTTTTATTTAAATAACTCAGTTTTTAAAATAGATCAAATTTAGCTTTTTCCCAGGTTGAGTGACCACTTTCAGTATTCATATTAGACACATGTCATTTTGAATATCTTTAAAGGAATAACAAAATAAGTTATTGATCAACTAGATTTTGATTACGATTTTTGAACACAAAGTTATTAAATATACTGCAACAATCAAAGCTTATCGTAGCTTAAATCTGTACACCTGAGGAAAAAATCTTGACACCATATTGCTAATTAGGAACATAACACATTGTGCCTTTTCGGTAATTTTTATTTTGAAAAAAACTCTTTTCAAATCTAAAGAATACAATTGGTGTGACTAGAAAAAAGTTACCACACAGCAAAATGTAAGGACAATACTACATTTCAGTCTATTCATTTTTTGTCCAAACCACTACCTAGTCATGAGAACCTAACTACCTAAACTTTTATTTTTTGAGAAGGATCATACAATTCATCTCTAAATGTTTCTGAAAAATTGGAGGTTCGATATATGCTGGAAAGGTTTTTTTTTTCGGACAAAAAGGGGCATTGATATTATATCGCTCAACTATTATTTTTTGTCCGACGATTGTCTGACTTCGAAGTATGGCCCTTCTTCGGACACTTAACAAAACCTTAAGATATCTATTTGGCGATAAGTAACACTTTTCAAGTGTTAGAGAATTTGTTTTAAAAACAACATTTTATGATTGAAGAAAATGACACCAAAACAAACAAATCCCATTTATATGATAGTTGACACATGTAAGACACTTTTTTAAGCTTCCAAGTATTTCACACAGTTGCATACATGCTTTCAATATTTTTTGTACCTATGATACTTTTCTGTTGAAAAAAAAAATTTGTGCTAAAGCAATCAGTTCCTAAAACTTTTCATCAATAGATTTATCTACCGTCTTTTTGTTGATATGATGCATCAGCCTTCATAGGTCCATGATCTATTCTTAGCAATAAAAATTTATCACAAGCATGGGAAGTCTTCATTTATGCTGGCATACAAATATTTTCTTTGGTATGTATCAGGATAAAGCCCAAGTCACAACTTCCTGGTGGCAGGAATGTTCTTCACTATGAAAACTTGTCAAAAAGAAGAAATCATAATTCCTACTGTTGATGAAATTGTTCCACAAAAATACTGAAAGTAGGATGAAAATTACTGAATTGTTTGGATTCTGATACTGGAGACAATTCATTATCTTATTTTGTTGTAAAATAAGTGATAAAGTTCTCATATTATTGTGAATTCAAATGAATAAGCTCTATATATTTGGTTCAAACTCAATTTTCAACTTCTGATTTCCAGAAGCATGTTGGTTAACACCCATTAAGCCATGACTTGTCAGAAGTTTTCTCACCATTTCATTGGCATGGATCACTCAAAACAGTGTATTACACAACAAAATATTTAGAGTTATTCTTTAGAAATGATTAAATCTTTATAATATGGTTTTAATGGATGAAGATCTGATATCAATGTGATTTGATATGAATAGGCTCTACAATTTTGTTTAAAAAATCAATTTTTTACTTCTGATTCCCAAAAACCTGTTGTTTAACACCAATTAACCCATGACTTGTCAAAAGTTGTCTCATCATTTTATTGGCATAAATCACTCAAAACAGCATATTACACAACAAAATATTTATAGCTGCTCTTTAAAATTGATTTAAGGCTTGGGATTACGAAATGTACACTAATTGAACGAAGGTTTTAATTTTTCAAATTTTTTATTTTTTGTGAATCTGAAAGGTATTTATCTCAGCTCTCTTTTTAAACAAGTAGCATGGGAAAATTCCATTTACTTACAAAGTTATGTGGTACAACGTGATGGTACCAAAAACGGAAATGTCAATTTTCGCCATGGTGAAACCATGGGAATTTGGAATTGGCCATCGGTCATCAAAAATCTTTGATTGCAATTTTCTTGAAAAAACAAAATTGTTTGTCCGTTTTCAATTAGTGTACATTTTGACAGCCCAAGCCTTATTTATTCTTTAAAATATGATGTTTTAATCTTGATTAATATCAATTTAGTCCTCCATTTTTTTAGTTCTGTTGTGCATAATAATGGGTGGCACCATGTGGCACCTGTATCAATAATTGTAATATTGAACTCAAATTTGGTCCCTTTATTCTTAGTTTTTAATTCTTTGATGCCTTTCTGTTTTCTATTGTAGCCAAAACAGAGTTAAGACACTGTATGTAACCGCACTGTTGACTGGAGAGGGTTTTCCAGTCACACCTTTCTGGTTGGGAACGAGTGCTTCGCACGAGTTCCAAACCAGAAAGGTTTGTGTAAAACCCACTCACAGTCGCGTGCGGTTACATTTGTGTCTGCTCAAGTGAGAAAAAAAGTAAAAACTAAAGGTACTCCAAAGGTTTTTACTGTTTTTTTCTCACGCGTGCGGACACTTGCCATCACCATGCATTATAAAGTCTCACATGCCCAATAAGGTAAGGAGAAGCAGTCCATTGAGTATATTTCAAAATTTAGTGATTTTTAGCAGATTCTAGTGCAGGTAAAACCAAAAAATATTCTCTCAAAGATAAAGAGATCTCTTAAAACGACATTACCTTTTTTAATCACAGGTGATTTCCAATTAATTTTTACTCTAAAAATGAAATTGACAATAACCAGTATTAGAGTCTTATCTTGAATGTAATTTCAAAGAATACAGAGCTATATTGAGCCAGGTTATCCCCATTGGAGAAAAAAAATTAAGGTCAATGTAAACAACAGGCATAATTGCCAGAAAAAAATGAAAATTATCTTGTGTGTTGTTTTACTATTGATATGACACAAACTCTATTTGAAAGAAATGAGAAAGAAATTTCTTTTACTGAAAACCAATTCACACTGGTTATGGAGATGGCACTGACAGTGATACTGGTCTTAACATTAAAATTACCACGTAAAAGAATTGTATTACTTTCCACAAAATAATCATGCTTAGGAATTTTAAAGTAAAATTCTGAAGGATAAAATAAATATTGTGAATGATTTAATCAGTGACATTGCTCATGGTGGTTGTTTTTATAGTTATTTCAAAATTCTGTTTTGCATTACCTATTACTCAATGCTTAACTAGACTCAATGACAAAGAAGCAAAAACATGAGATGTGGGTAGAGAATGTTGAAACCATCATTGTACAATTCTTTGAACAAGTTTCACTAAAAAATGCTGCTATTAGAAAAATAATCAAAACCATGACCACATATCCCATCTAAGTAATCTTATAAGTTCTGCACCTTCCATTTCAAATAGTGGGAATCAGCCCATGCACCATACTTTCAGAATGTTTTTTATTGTAAAGTGTTCCCATAATAGAAACTGTTTAATATTTTTTAAACAGGTCATCCTCACAGGGATTCCACATCTCCACCAAAATTCAATATAAAGCAATAGGAAAGAAGAGCACAGTTTGAACATGTTTCAATAAGGGATTATTAGTTCCACTTTATTTATATGCTTATTTTTTGACTAATTCCAAAATTTGCTTCATACAGAAGTAATTTTCTTCAAGGAAGCTCATTTTTTCTCAACTCTATTAGAACACATTATGTCTTACCCTCAGTGACCAAAGTTCTAACAAGTAAAAGTTTTTACTTTTCCTGAAAAAATGATCTTGTTTATATTCAATTGTTATTGATCATATTGATTGTTGCATTTAATACTCTGGTAGTTGCTGCCACTGTCTTTGTTCAAATCATGATCATGTTCTTAGTTCTGTGTTATGTTGTGCTGGCTTTCAGAGCTGAATCTAAGTTGAGGTTCTTTTCCTCAGCTGTCTGTAGGGTCGGCCTATCAGAAATATAGAATCCAGGGGAAAATGGAGATGCATGCATTTTTAGTACATGTTTAGTATTGCTGCAGTTAGTAGATTACAGATTCATCTTGTGGCACAGCTGAAAATATCTTATTCCTGTAAACATTTTTTTACTTCAAATTCATTTTGGAACTGGTGTATTTTGTTATACATAATATTACTAAGAAGGAAATCCAGCTAAAAATAACATAGCTCATCAAATCATGCTGTTTCCTTTGCATCTCATTTTAAGTTGGAACTGACACATTCATTTTATGAATTTGCTAACAAAGTCCATCATATCATAATATGGTCACAACAGAGAGCGATTTAAAAAAAAATCAACCAAGTGATTTCTAAGTTTTATTCTTTGTCTGATTTTGATATTCTATTAATGCTACTACTTGAAATGGAAATATTAGCAAATAATAATGGAAAAGACATTCCTCAGCCAGATTTAGAAATTATTTTATGCTTGAATGGTAGAAAAAGACTGGTTTATACAAAAGAATTTTTTGAATGTAATAACATGAATTAAATATGGTTGGTTGCTGTGTATGTAGCACAGACCAAGACATACAGCAACGCACAAAAAATGTATTTTTTGTTGAGTTTGGTCATTTAATGTGATTTTTTTTCTTCACAAATCAGGGCTCACTTATCTGTTGTTGTGGTAATGAATGTTGATTGGGCTACAATGGAATTTTTCTTGTTGTTGCATGGTCTGTGGTGTCTTCTGGACTGCCTGACTACTGCATCACCAGCAGAACAAACACATTCAGTGGAAAAATCAATAAATCCTTGTTCTTAATGACATTTTGGACAATGGGTTTGCCTTGGAGAATTGGCAATTGTCCCAATTTTTGTCAACCTCATTGTCAACTGTAGGTACCAGATCATCACCACTGTTTGCATCTGGCACACCTAATCAAAACCCAGAAATAGTGGGTTTGTTAAAACATTTGGGAACAGAAACCTCACCCGGTGCTTCTGGCCAATCAGAGCCATCACCAAGACCACTGCTGTTGAGGATTGCCAACAAAAATGTGTCACATCCTTTGGATAACATGACTCAGTACTCATCAACATTGCTGTTGTAGATGATCCAACCTATTTATCATTGTCTGTCATGTTAGACAATGCGCAGCAATGGGCTGGCTTGGGTCCATGTTGGAAGGAGTTTGGTAGAGTTTTGTTCTGATTGAATGGTGTGAAGATGCAATAGAGTTGGTGGTTTATGGGAGGGGTGGAATGGTGCTATGCCATTTTCGGCAATTTATGGCTGTTTTCTTAGTGTGCATTGGGTAGGTATTGGTTAAAATGGCCCAGTGTTCATGGTCTAGTGGTTGGAATCAGCATCAGAAATTGTGATATTTTTGAAGATGAGATGTTGCCTTTCATTATCTGACATTGTCTCCCTTTGGTTTGTTTTGTTTGGCTCAATCGCTAAGTAATCATGATTTTGTTGTGGGTGTGATAAATTATGATGAAGCAATTGCAACAATCTAATGCATCTCAAAAAGATATCGGAGCACAGTTACACTATGTATATAGTAAGAGATATATAGTTTACTACAAAAAAATACAATGTGGTATCTTTCAGGGAACCTATTTTGATGTTTAAATTGCTTGGCGTTTTTTTTCGTTAATAGGGTAGATACTATGTTGTATTGAAGTACTAAACATGAAAAATGGAGCATTTTCAAAAAAATCATTTTCAAGCCTCCCACATGTCATATAGTTTTTCATCACATTATAGAGATGCTGTCAAGTATAATTACTGGGCTTTTTTGATAGGCTGACCCTACAGACAGCTGCTCATACAGTATTAATTGGTTGTGTGAAGGCAATGGAAAACCTTGTTGGAAGCCTACCTCAGGGCTACCTAAAGTATGCCCCTCTTCCAGAATTACCAAGCAAACATACCACTTGTAGACAGTCACTCGGACAGCCACTCAGTCATGTAGGTAGTCACATACCCATTAGTGTTTGGGTTGGTTAACCAACAAGAGGAATATGCACTGCAATTGGTTGTGCATATTAGAACGTAGCTACCAAACTCTCATAACTAGTTGAAACATTTAGTTGCAAAACAGAAGTACAAAGTTACACGTTAAACAAACCTTTGAAACTATTTGCTACATCTCAAGCAAAGGAAGCTGTACCTGCACATTATTTTCAGCAAGATACAAAATATGATACCAAATGATAGCCATATCATACCTTGCCCTACATTTAATACAAAAGAAATGTAATGCACAAGACTCTAGAGGTTGTTCTTTTGCATTATCGTACCTTGCGGAAGCAAGATGGTAAAAAATATGTAGTGCACTAATCATGGACTTGCATGTTGTACCATAGAAATAAGAGGATAGAAATCTACTTCTGTAAGTGGAATTTAAGATTTTCTTTTTGTTTAACTTTCACAGGGAGCAACTAAATGTACTTCAGAATTTCTGACATTCTATTTATTTTCACTTCGCTCTCACAGTACAGAATTCAAATTTGTGTTTTGTCACCAGGTGTAAGTATTTAGGTTGCAATGCCAGAGATATAAAAATCGTATATAAAAAAATGTGCACTTAGGATTTATTTTAAATTATTATTCGAAAAATTGCTTTGCCATCGGAGGGACCGGAAGGTTGACTTTGTGAGATGGAGCTAAAAAGATAAATTTTAAATTTTTACTTTAATACCAAGCAAAACAGTTGCTTCTTCTCAATCAAAGATTCGACAAACAAAAAAATGTTACCCAAGCTACGAAGAGGTGCTTCTGTATGCACCTCTCTGCAGTGTCCAACGCTTATTTGACAAATACTTTGAGTCTCTTTACAGAGTAGATGCCTGCATTGCCAGCAACACTCCAATCCTTAATGCTGGAAGGTGCATTACCAATACCGAGATCAGCATTAGCACCATCGTTGAATCGGTTGAATGCAAAGATTGTTCCCTGGTAGTTGCCGCCGCCGTTCACGTGAACTTGCATGCTACCGAACGAACCATTTCCAATCTCAGGGGTATCTCCCCAGTCAGTTTTCTGGGTTTATGATGAAATGTTGAAGGCACGCATTCTCACAGAAGACAATTTGAGAATCAACCGCATTGCAAGATTGGGGAATGAAATGCGTAAGCCTTGGAGTATTTTTGACCCAGAATCCAGGGTTTCCGGTTGGGCTGAAGGTTCCAGATGCATCTTCAATGTACATCGTCCAGGGGAGGGGAAGTTCAGCAGCCACAGGCATTGGATTGCGGCTGCCACCATAAACAGTTGCATCGAATACTGTATTTACCGCGACAATTGGCTCGCCCATCACTCTGCTTTGTTGCAAAAAGATCTCGGCGTAGGGTTTGATTGCCTTGCTATTCCCAGTGTAACATTGTTAAGCTCGGGTTTGAGGATCTCCGCTTCACCTGAGCCGAGAGGTGCATTGTTGTAAGTGTAGAAGAGACCTGCTTCAATTTCCAAAGGGTTGGATAGGGATCCAATGATCAGGGTATCCTTGATAAGTATATCTTTCATATGATTATGAGTATCTTGGATTCCAACCTTGTTATTCACAATAATACCGTTGACAACCTTGAATCCGCCAGAAAAGAACATCATCAGCCCAACCATATTGTTGTTCCAGATTCTCAAGCCATCCAGTACAGCAGTGTCCATGTTGGCCACGGTTAATCCATGCCCTGGGTACATGGAGACACCAGTAGCAGATGAATGTGCAGCATTGTTCTTGAACGTGTATAGAGGATTGAGAACGAAGTTTTTCTTAGGGATGTCAAACCAAAAACCCACACCCTTAGCTCCCGCAGCGACATTGTCAATCCAGTGATTCTTGATGTTGCGCATCCAAAAGGTTACACTTCCATTTTCGTTTGAGTCAGACTGGCCGTTGTCGGCGCCAAGGTCCATTGTCTGTGCTCCCAAGTTGTGAATGAAGGAATTCTTCGTCTCGGTACCATCCTCTAAAACGAAGCAATGTCCTCTAGTACTATAGGCTACATTATCCTCGATCCTGACGCCGTTTGTGCCATGAATGACGATACAGCGCTGTAGACTATTTGTAACGACATTCTTTGCCACAACACTGCCGGTACTATCGCCGCACATGTGGAAGTGCACTGGGTAGCTGCGAATTGCATGAAATGGGAGAAGAGGCAAGAGATATCCTTGTTAGTTGGGCACGTTTTTTGCATGATAAATATAAGGACGGGAATGCAAAGAAGAACTCACCGTCCCAAGATGCCAGCCTGGCCCATGTTATCAAAGTGCACTCCTTCAATCCTCTGTACGACATTCGAGGTATGCATGACCATAAAATGAGCGGCATGAATATCTTCAGGGTCGGTAGGGTCCACTTCCATCTCCCTAACTTCGTGCTCAATAGATAGTAATGCTGCCATACACGAATCTTCTGTAAGAGACAAGACATCCCCCGCTTCAACATCTAATGAATAAGTACGGACGACATACGTCCCAGCAGGTAGTGTTTGGACAACTACACCGTTCTTCTTGAGCTGTACCTGACAACTGGCTACGCGTCCAATCTGCCACGTTGCCTTCGTGGCCTGAGCGTACGTGACATCCACACTGCCCATACCATTCAATTTTTGGAATTGCAGGAATCCACCCGAAATATCAGTGGATGAAAAATCAGTTGATACACTTGAAATGAAGTCTGATTTCCATTCCAAATCATTTACGTCACTCTCACGCCGAATCTGGAAGGTTTCCTTCTTCGCTTGACGTTGTCCCTCAAAGATTACATTTCGACGTAAGTTTGCCACCTCCGATGGGAAGAGATGTTCTTCATCATCATTGTAGATATTGGACGAAACGGCGGTAGCAAAGCTCTTGTCAGTACTGCCCACCATATAAATGGTATTGGAAGCGTCGTCGATTGATTCAACCTTGAGTTCAAAGTGCTCATCCCACCCGCCGTAGGTATTACTTGTGATAACAATCTTATCGTTCACACGTGCGCAAGATACAAAGTCTGGATCAAGTACAAAACCCTTAGTGAGCGTACGACCATTCTTTGGGCTTGTGCCGATGGTAGTAACGTCCTGGAGGGTTGTCCATGTCGGGCATGATGCGTCGGAGTTACGAATGTCAACAGTACCTATATTATATTCAATGTGAAGATTTGAAAGACGACAAAGATAAGAATGTGACCAGCAGAGAGAATGGTATGAAAATTCATAAGATATGCACACAATCTATCTTCTTACCACCAGCAACCACAACAGGTTTCTTTCCCACTCCCTTTTTATGCATACAATTCGTATCGCCAAGGGAGCACATTTCATGAGGATAATAATACCATTCACCCTGTCCATACAAACTAAACCTGACTTCATTCTCCTCATCGATACCCTCAGGGATATTCAACAATCCCTCTACGAAAATTGCCGTAGCGTTAATTGTTACCGATGATGTGGGTGGGAAATGCAAATGTCCCTTGATGTGCAAACTTCCATCGCCCGGCAAGGTAATAGTAGAGCTGTCGGTGTAATCCACAGCCACACACAAACCACAAGGAACAATGACATTAGACGATGAGGAAATGGCGTTGTTGACGAGTGAACTGAGCGGTGTTGCATTTGCAACGCATTTGTCGGAGGTAATCGAAGGCATGGCGCCGGTGTTGCATTGGAGCGGACTGTACATGTCCATTTCCATTAGGGTACGGCTGTTAAGATTGGGGGGAGAATGACCTCGGAGCCTGCCGCCATTGCCAACGGTTGCGTCTTCAGCAGCAGCGGTGCTGAAGAGCGAAGCGGTAGCCGACGACGATAGCAAGAAGCTGACGATATGGTGGAAAGGCATTGCAATCATTGCAAGCTGTGACCTGAGGCGGCGTGTTTATCGACAGGACAACGGTGGACGGCCAACAACCAACAACCAACAATCCGAAACTGAAGATTGTGTTAAAAATGTGACCTTAACAAGAAACAAGATCAAGAAGTGACCATACTACTTATGTACGATGCGAATAACCTTTGCTTCTACCATACTCTCTTCTACTAACTACTTACTACTTTACTTATCTACTCAATCATGGATAAAAAATGAGTCACACTATTTAGGTGCGTACGCACTCAAAAATTTGAGTGCGCTTTTATACGCACTCAGCATACGCACTCAAAAACACGCACTCAACACAAAAAAGAATAATACTTTTTAATACTTATGAATATGAATATTTTGGTTTTTACCGGCCCAGTTTTTACCATAACTCAGCAACCAGAAGGAGTTAGAACACCATTCAAAGATCAATATCCATCAGTTGACACAGCAAAGGCTGGTTTAACGCGCTCAAGCGATCTAAAAGGGATTGGGGGCAAAGTAATTGCTTTTCATTTAGGGGGGAGTTGAGGACAACATCATACATTTTTTGGCAAGTCAAGATTGCTCTTGTGGCTGCTGCCTCCAATTGACCATAACTCAGCAACCAGAAGGAGTTAGAACACCATTCAAAG
>JALLOT010000741.1:0-18078 GCA_036939595.1 Thalassiosira livingstoniorum
GATACAGGTAGAGGAGACTTATCTGGCTGTGGTAAAATATGAGAAGGTGGAGCTCATTTGCCAATAGGGCAGTGGGAACCATGTGATCATTGAAACGGAGCTTGTCATCAGACGAGACAAGATCATAGATCTTCGTCATTTCCTCCAATTTCAGGGAGGTGGGAGGGGCATGGCTGTATGGGCAATTCTTTTCTCCCTTCCTGCAACAATGGCCCTTACGAGCATATGCTTTGCAGATGCCATCAAGACCATCAGGCCAAGGCATGTTCTTCCCTTTGTCATAATAGATGAGCCAACCTTCCTTTTCCAAAGATGGTTTGGGTTCACCTGGGACACACAAGTGGTGATCAGCAATGCTTGCTTTTTTGGTCTTGTCCTCAAAGAGCTTCATTTGAGTGCTGATTAGCTTCTCATGCTTGTGTTTATCAGTTGTCACATTCTTCCTTTTCTGGGTTGAAATGTCACAGTTCAGAAGAAGAAACTTCATCACAACCTTCCATCATCTGTACCAAGCAATGTTCCATGGTTGATAGCAGCTTGGTGATTTCATTGAATTGAGGGGCGGATTCAAGAGCCTTGTCCCAATCATCCTGCATGACATGCCCTAAGACAGCCACACACTGACTAGCTTGAGCAAGGCAAACCAGCATCACCATCTCCTGATGGTGAAAATAATAGAAGAGTTGCTTGTAATCTTTTGGATAGTCACGTTGCCAAGTTCTCATTTTCCTACCAGTGAACAGAAGGGAAATTTGATGTGTTGCTTGGAAAAGAATAGGAGATGAAGTGGAGATGTTCTTGTCACATGTCCAATAAACATGACCCACTGTCTCAATGTTTGTAAGAGTGTTGAGGACTGATCTCTCAGACTTAATGATGGCATTGGGTTCAAAGGTTACATCCATTTTTGTCCTTTTGACAGTTGTTTTGCCAATGGCAATTTTGGCAAGACTGAGGTCAACCACCTCTGGTTTCTCCAGTTTGGATGGGTCAGGGGTGAAAGCATTGATTCCAACACCTGTTGGGTGGTTGTCCTTCAGGGATTGGATTTGCTGCTTCATCCACATTCCTTGAGACAGAAATCCATGGATGACCTTGGAACCCATGGGGAGGCTGATGCTGTGGTGGAGGAAGTCTGGGGAATCTGCAAGTGACTTTGCAACAGTTTTCCATGCCCTGCTCAAAGGCATCATTCATATGCTTTGTGGAGGCCTGCTTCAGAACTTGTTCATAGATGAGGCCAATTTCACCTGGCACAAGCTTGCCCGTAGAGGGGTCAATACGAGCCCCAAGAATTTGGATAATGGCGTGGATTTTGGAATGGATGTCTGTTCCATCCTTGGATGGATAAGTATCACCCACCATAAGGGGGATTGAAGTGGTAACAGTAGTATCATCACCATCATTTGTTTTCCTGGCATCATCACAGAAGGAGGCAATGAGATCAATGAGGTCTGATCGGTGATCTTGGAGTCCTTCATCATCATCGTCAGCATGTGTGTTTTTGAAGAAAATGGAGGTTACCAATTTGTAGTGAGAGGGACCTCCTTTGCCAAGTGCAGGGACAATGCTTTTGACTGGATCTATTTTGAGTGATGCTGTGACATTGGGGTCTCATTTGGAGAGGATAGTGCCCCACATGGTGTAGATATGGCCAATTTCATGGAGCCCTTGCTTCGTATTTTCATTGTAAGTACCGGAGGGAGTATCATACCCAAAGAATAAGGGTAGACCTGCAGGAAAAAATGTGGCAAAGTAGTCATCATTATCCTTCAGATCAGTCCCATTGTCCTTGTAGAAGCAGAACTCACCCAGGAAGGATCTGGTTTGTGCTTTCACCACTATAGGGATGTTGCCAAGGACTGAGCTGGAAACAATGCAGGTTTCGTGATGTTCCAGGTTGTTAGAGATGACTTCCAACACTTTCTCATCATTGTTCTTGTCTGAGACAGGTTTGGTACCATAAAGGATTTGAAGAGAGCATGCTTAATGGAAAAATAGAATGCCTGTGACACCTTTGCTGTTGAGCACTTCTCCGCACATATGATTTGTCTTGGTCAGATAGGCCATAACAATCTTTTAGCTAGACCAGCAGGCTTGATTTTTTTGTTGGTGAACAAAAGATGGCCAGTTGTGAAGCCAGTTTTGATAGAAGCATAAGTCATACCTGAAAATTAGATTGAGAGAGATGGGATACATTGTAATTGTGAGTATCAAGAGAGTAAATTATGAATTATATGCTAGATGACAAAAGAGGTGTGTAAAAAAAGTGCCCAAATGGATGGTAATTTTGTGGGTAATATTATGATGGTGGAATTCAACCAAAAATGAACAATATTGCTCAAGGCAAATAGATGGCAATGTGAGGCCAACAAAATCACAGCCTATACTTGCAAAGGCAAAATTGTGTGAAAGGACACTACCCAAATGGACGCAAATTTTGCTGGTAGAATCATGACATTTAAACTTGACTGAGAGGTTCAAGTTGTGCCAATTGTGATTGAGTCATGTGAAGGGAACAAAATTGCAGCCTGAAGTTTTGAAGGCAAAATGGATGAATCAAAAGGTGTAACAAGCTGTGCCAATGGCTAACAGATGTCAATGTGAATTGAATGAAATCACAGTCTAAATTTGCAAAGGTGAAGTTGATGAAGAAGGACAAGCTGCTCCCAAGGCAACAGTTGTCATGTCTGATTGGGAAGGCCCCCATACAGGATTTGATCCGGAGCAGAGGCTCTATTTGATGCAACAGTCCTATGTCCCTTCAAAACATTGGTAGTTGCTGACCACACTTGACAGTGCCAACTTGCATCACAATTTGTCTCAACGATGCCAACCCGCATCAGGATTCATCTTGGGAACCACACTTGACGATACCAATCATGTCACAAATTGTCTCCTTCTTTGGTGTCACAAGTCACAACAAGAACATTGAGCTAGTTCCAAGAGGAACTTGAGATAAGTCAGCGAGACCCTCATGACAAGTCCAATGCACTTGAGACACTACCAACTGCTCCAAGACACGCCAATATTGCTCAAGAAGACCATTTCAATGCAGTCTGATCTTGCTTGCACTGGGTAGCTTACCAGACATGGTTAAGTAGAAAGAAGAAGACAAATTGAAGACAAAGCAAGGAAGAGCAAACAATTGAAGAGAGGTTGCAATTCAAGAGGGTTGCTGAATCTGTTTGAAGTTTGGTGAGTTTGGTGAGAGTGATTTGGTGTTCATGTGTTGAGCATGAAATTACCAAGATCACTTGCATGAGATAATGTAACAAGTGATCCAACAGTGTAGTTTGTTGTGTGGTAGGTATTTAGGGGAAATTTTCAGCTAAGTACGTCACATAAAACTAGATACTGGTTTTTATGTACTTCAATCTTCCTAAGGGATGAGGTGGCGCTATGCTGCAGGAGCTGCAATCTCAGGTGCTTGAGCATGAGGGAAGATGTTTGTTTGGTTTGAGACTGACATTTTTATGTTTAAGTCTCACTGCAAATATGTGATAATCCATTTTGTATGTGGTGTTCATACTATATTCATGAAACTACATTATCCCTATCTGCAACCTTCAATAACATGTCTCTGGAATGAGATATTGTGAATAATGTTCCTTTTTGATCTTGACTGTGTCATTTGTTGGAACGTATGTAGCATGTGACATGTGAACTTTTTTATTAAATGTTGATTAATGAGTTGAATATAGTGCCAGGTGAAGAAGAAGAACACTGGGCATTGTTGATAATAATTATTGTTATTTTAGGAGATAGTATTATATTCCATGCCCATCTATCATTTTTCATCATGTTATAAAATGATTGTCTTGTCAACACCTAGAAGTGGGTTCTGTGACCTGACAGTTCAGCTCATGAACATGAATTGTAGTTCATATAAGCCCCTTCTTCAGAGGTTAAGTCATACTACTATTCTCCTGGAAAGAGAACTATTGTCTATGTAAAATCTTCAACAAAATATTTCATTGAGAATGGCACCATGCCCATGAGAAACTGAATTGGAAATAAAAATTTGAACAGCTTTAAGTATCAAGCAAAATCAAACAAATGTTGACAGTTCTAGGGCAGGACAGATTTCATTGTTACCAGAGTTAAATCATCATGATTGCTCCCAGTTTTGTCATTTTGTTTGATAAAATAAAATTGACATGAAACTCTACCACTATAAATGTGATGGAAGACTCTGAATCATTAATCTCTTCAAAACTTGTACTCAAACTTGTTTTTTTTTTCTACATTTTTTATTGCAGAAACATGTTTTCATTAACTAAAATGAAGACAATTTTCTAAGATCTCTCCAATTTGGAAATAGTGATGTTTTTTCTCATCATGAGATCCATTGACTTTTTGTTTGCCTAACTGAGTATAAAGTTGTTGTCCTTACTGAAGAAGGGAAAGAAAAGTGGAAATTCTTTTCTTTCCCTGTGATTGCAAGTTTGTAAACATATATGATAATTAATAAACTTGATCATGTTGGTGAACATGTTTTAAGTTTATGCCTATTTTTAATACTCACAAACAATAATGATATAGACAAAAACTTCTTCTCCATTACAATTAACACCCTGATTGTTGTTTTTACCACTACAGAAATATTGTTTTCTCAGTTTTTTGTATCCTATGGTACTATATAGCTCCAAGCACATCACCTGAACTAACAGTTCAAGGGAAAACAAAAATGCAAATAAGAAGCTGTGTTATTGTACTGTTGCTGATTTTTACATCCTATAAGAGTACGGAAATACTCCAAAAATGGGGTTTTATCAAAAGTATTACTACATTTGATTAAAAAACATCAGAGCTGACAAATCTACTTATCTTCTGACAGGATCTGACTTCTTAAAGAAGTCAAATTCCTTGGTTCAAGGCACGTCATCCAAAATTCATATCAAAATAAATTCAATTATAGATTTGAGCCAATGAAGTCAAAGTGGGTGAACTCAATATTGGGTATTATTCACATTTTCACTCATACTTGCCTTGTACAACCCTGGAGGAAAATAAGGCCAGAGCACACCTGTATGAGACCATTTAACATGATATAGACTATGATACATTTTTTAAAACAAACATATGACTAAGTTGAATGGCAATTGTTTTTGTGCACTTATCAAAATTACAAATCCCAAGCATACACCCCTTGATCCATGACTTATCCAAGGAAGCCCTCATTTGTATATTCATCTAATTATTTAGCAATCTAAATTTTGGTTTTGGTCACATCATTACCATCTCATGTTATCACCCAATGTTATGCTGGTCATCAGTGGGTTAAACATTATCTTGCTGCTCTTGAGCCTGTCAACACATTAGTAATTTCTATGGATCCTTTCACAAAGATGTCCCCCCAGAATTCACATTAGAGACACATTGATTTTGTTCTGAGACATGTTAATCTACTCTTCGTCCCAGTCTCAAAACTGTTACTTCAACCTTCAAGTTATCCATCATCTGTGTTAGAGTTAGAGTTTCCATGCCTCCTGTACTTTAGTTTGAAAATACTACCATTGGTTCTGTGAAGGCTCAATTAGATATGCCTTGGTCTGATGTTATTTCTTGATTATCACAATGGTATTAGGCTGAGAGGGGTGACAGTATTTTTTTGTATCATTCACACTATTGCTATTGGTAAAATGATAAGTTCACTGGAGCCTTTCTGTCTTGATTCTTTTGAAATTATAGGAATATAACAATTCTCTCAATGCAGACTCAGGACAACTTTTCAGTTGAACCTTTCAAATTTGGCACATTTTCACACTCATTCCAAATTCAAACAGTGGTACAGAAAATTTTTCCTCAGATGAGGTTTCTTTATTTAATAGGTGAATTCATTGGAAGCATTTTGACTGGAGGGAGGAGGAGAGAGATTTTTTGCAAGAATGCAAGCTGTAGTCTAGAATGGGTCAAATAATAGAGTCAAAACTTGGAATCACAAAAAAATCTTAGTAATTTCTAGATGGTTCTGATGATGGAGAACAGCATGAATATGACACACTATGTACTTTTGTGATTGTATTGAACACACTTTTCAATCTCAACTTTCTGTTTCTGTGTTGAAGAAACTATTGTGAATATTCATGTACCTATTGTGATACATACAATACTAATGAGGTACATTTTTTTCAAAAAGAATTGGAAATGAATGCTAAAATAGATGAAGTGTTTTATGTTTTAAGACCTACATTTAGGCAGGATTTGCTATGTATGGAGGATATCCATTCAAGATTTATCTTTTTTAAGATATGAATACTTTGTTATCTCTAGTTATTATTTCTTTTATGTTTGCTCACACAATATTTCAGTGATAAACAAAAATGAGGACCAAATGCAATGCAAGTCCATTGGTTGTGAATTTAAGTACATCCTCAAACCATGTAAATTGGTTGTGCATTTTTTCACTTCAAGCAGTAATTCTTACACTTTGTTTGTTTTTTGCACTCCTTCTTGACTGCAAAATGTGGACAGCAACCATCAGGCCCTGGGACTCAATCCCCTACTTTGACACTATACTTTGGTTCCAGTTGGAAACATCATGTTTTGAGAATGTGGGATTTGACTTCCCTCTCTGGTATAACACAAAACACCTTTTTACATCAGAGAATGCACTCTCCCACGACTACAGATTACTTTAAGTGAACATTTTGCATGCATATTGTAGCTTCTGCTCTATATCTTCCAATTTTGCATCTGTTGGTTCTAATGTGAGAAGAAGTACAATTGTCATTAAAAAAGCTACCTGTTATTGCTCATTGGCTGTCTCTCAAATTAGTTTTGCCTGCAATGAAAAGACTAGGTAGCTGGGGGGAACATGCTCTCAAAAGAAAGAAAGAGACCAGAGAGAAGTTGAACAATCATTTCAGTGCATTTCTACCTTCATTCAAGCTTATCTCCAGTTGTCTTTAAGTAAAAGTATGCTTTGTTCAAGAAAATCTTGGTTCTTTGGGTAAGCCCAATATGATGAAGTAGGGGGGCGAAGCTCCCACAATCCACCTACCAAATTAAAGAGGACTGATTTGACAGTGCAAATAATTACAGATAACAAAAAAATAATGTATATTTACTAGTCTAGCTATCCCAGTTGCCTACTTTTGATCCACCACATGACACATCTAGGAGTATTGTCCAGCCTAAGTAGCTACTTAACATTGAAACTGAGTTTTTTTGAAAATATTTTCGTTTTCTTGTGATTTTGCTTGTTCATGCTTTCAACTTTCAATAACATGCTTCCTCCTGCCTCTGCATATGTCATTAACACTCATGAAAATCTTTTACTGACAGATAATGAAAATAGCCTGAGAGTATCACAGCATTCTAGACGTTTCAAAAGCATGGTATTTCTGTCAAAAATATGCCTCATGTCCTGGTATGGTAGTTTGTTTACTCAAGCACGTGATGAACAAAGATCTCTATGATTTTTTGCTAAATATAATCTTAGTGTTTTTTGTTTGATTCAAAAAAAGTAGGTGCTTACAAGTCTCTTCTTCGTGTTGTCTCCTTGATGCGTGTCCAACATACGATCATGGCACCATAAAAACAAAAGTTATGGCAAAGGGGGTGGCTTTTATGATTCATTAATATTTAATTGAAAACTTCAAACAAAAATAGTCAGGTGGTTACCTGTTAAAGAAAGACAAATGATTCAAATCTGACCCTACAGTGAATTCATGTCACGTGAACATTCTGATATCTTAATGAAGCACTCAATACAGAATCCCAACCAGCTCTACTTCACCGAACTGGAGGTAATAACTTGGGTTCCTAATGTCCGGGAACACAAGTCGATATTCCAAGTACTGAGCATTATTATTGGGAAAGAAAACCTCCGTTTTTTCGAGGGATATATCAGAACTTTCGTAAGATGAATTGATTGCTATGCCTTGGCCATTACGGCCGTAGAAGTTATCAAACCAGTCCAAGTTACCTCCTGCAATAACTATCCATGGGCTATTGCTATCGACGCGTCCTTTTAAGTTAAAAGTGATACCATCACAATTTGGACTTTGGCAGTCGTGAATTACAATGAGCGACATGTTAAGGGGGCAAAACAAACTCAAGAGGTAAGTCCAACTTGCAAACATTTCTCACCAGTTGTTATGAGTGTAAATACGCAAAGATTGAGCAATACTTAGTTGTCCATGAGATGGCGTTACAATAATGCCATGCTCAGATGAACCAGGTGCAAAGAAACACATAAATTTGTTCGTAGTTCCATCGAAAGCTTTCGTCTTCGTGTTATCTTTGTCAGCTGTGCAGCCGGTAGTTACAACAGTCGATGCGACATCGAAAATGTTGTGGGTAGGCGTCCCACCAGCAGAAACTGGTGCAGTTGTAGTTGGACTTGCAGAGGGACTTGTGGTTGGTGTTGGAGTCGGATTTGGTGTTGGATGCGATGTAGGTGCAAACGAGGCTCCAATGACCATTGTGATGTCATCAACAATCAATGAAGTTCCCGGTTGGCCACCACATACCATGATGTAAACCCCTGTAGACCAGGCTCCAGTAGGAACCTGATACACTCCGTGGAATGAGTTCCAGTCGTTTGGATCCCATGCCATGCCATGATCATAGACATAGTCCCAAGTTGCATGACGCACGGTGACCATGGGGCAGTCTGTGGGGGAGGAGGGATTGCAGTCTACACCAATACCAGTAGCATCATCCACAAGTTTCACTTTAAACTCAATGTGGGCAAATCTTCCGGGCTTCAGACAGGAAAGATCATCCTGCCAGAGGTCTTGGCGAGGTCCAGATCTCCATGTGTCTCTGTTGAAAGCCTTGATGGCACTCCCTGTTATACCTGCGGTGAGCTCAACTGATGCTCCAGCCCATCCACGCCAGTCAGTCATTCCATTTTCGAAGTTGGAATTTGATAGGAAATTCCCGTTGCAAGTAAAGGCGACAGCAGTTGGGGATTTTGACGGACTTGCAGTAGGCTAGGAAGGTATTGCGTGAGATAGAAAATAATCATGTAAGTCACTGAAGAATCAATGATACTCAGTCATACACAATAGAAGTCTGCTTACCAGCAGTACGGGATACGGGGTCGGCTTTGGCGTCGGATTTGGTGTAGGCTCGAGAGTTGGATATGGCGTAGGCGCTGACGAATCTCCAATGACCATTGTGATGCCATCGACGATCAATGACGTTCCCGGTTGGCCACCACATACCATGATGTAAACCCCTGTAGACCAGGCTCCAGTAGGAACCTGATACACTNGCATCTTTCCACGGCAGGTCACCCTGCCCAATAGTAGTCCAATCAGAGTTTAGACTTGCACGCCCTTCTACGATGTATGTGACAGCATCACAGGTTGGGCTTTGGTTTCAATGAAGCGGAATGAACGATGTTGGAATAAAGCACAAACATAGGTAAAAACTATTCACCATTGAATCTCACCAGTTGTTGTGTGAGTAGACACGAAGACCTTTGGTCACACTCATTCGGGAATGAGATGGCTTTACGATGATACCCTGTCCATCTACACCACTCTTGAGACACACAAATTTTTCCGTTGTTCCATCTACAGCCCTTGCCTCAACATCATCTGATATGGAATCGCATCCAAATGAAATCACATTGCTGTGTTTGTCTAAGATAGAGTTGACCAGTACTACACCATCTGGAAGAGGGATAGTCGGTGGTTGTGTGGTTGGTGAAGAACTCGGGGACAAAGTTGTTGGAAACAAAGGCAGCAAGGGGCTCTGCGTAGGTAGATTGGTTGGCATTGATGTGGGTGCATGGGTTGGAACCCCAGTCGGTTTTAAGGTGTAGCTTGAACTAGGAGAAGAGTTGATATTTGAACATCCCTCGCAGCTACAAAATCCAACCTTGAAGAGATCTTTATCGAAGAATAAGTCATTGCACTTGTCAAAACTATCACGGTTTGGCAACGCGAAGTCCAGATCAGCATCCTCGTACAGACCCAGCCAATTTCCAATGCCATTCCAAACTACATGTATAAATTAGAATAACTTAGAAAAGCGATTGAACACATGGAAGATTGTTTTTGTTGTTGTGATCTTACCTGCGTCCCATGGTGTTGAAGGAATCAGTCGTCCTCGAGGAATCCAAAATTCACTTTGGGGGTTTAAGGGTCGAGGATACTGTCCCAAAATCTGACCACCTTTCACTCCTCCTCCTAGCTGTTTTGTCAATCGTAAAATTGTCGTGTACGATATGAGGATTTATCCAGAGTTGAGTTTAGAATATGCGACCACTGCATTAGACTCACCATAAAGTAGTTGCCTCCCCACGCGTGATCGGATCCTCCATTTGAATTAGCATTGAGAGTACGGCCGAAATCACTGCCCATGATAATGACGGTGTCATCCCATATACCTTGATTTTGCAGCTCTTTTACGAATATATTCAAAGCATCATCGACGACTGTAATTAGTTCTGTCAGAGCATCACCGAAGTGCAAGTCGTAACCAGCATGTGGGACAACAAATACATCACGGTTCACTTTTCTGTGATCCCTGGATTTCATGTACTCAGCAACTGCCTTGAGCTGCAGTGTCAGAGGTTCATTCGAATCCACGATGTAACCTGGAATATCGAATGATGTATCCTCGGAAATTGCCATGAATTGTTCATGCTCAAACAATGCAGTAGAAAGCCTTGAAGACCACGTTTCGCTGAAGAAGCTGTTACCAACTTCTCCAATGCCATTGATTTCCTTAATCACTTCGTAGACATTCTGAACTGTAGGCATTTTATCCAGGACATCAGGGGCTTTGATACCCAATCCCATCACTGGATTGTTATATTTCTGATCACCTGTCAGCATTGTCTCTCCTGCTCCCGAGACAGAGTTGGCAGATGTATGAAATCCAAGCTCTTTGAGCTTATCAAGCATTCGACCAAAGACACCGGTACCTGGGTTCTCTTCGTACGGGTCCCCAGTGAAGAATTCGTGTTGCATTCTAAGTAGGGATTGATAACCAGACAGCACGATGGTAAGAACATATTTCAACAGTCAAAAAACATATATTCATCATACAAATCTCGTGCATTTTTCTGCGATTTCACGTGATTTTTCTTTGTCAGATTTGTTATGAATTTGTGACACTCACGTGTTATGTGCATATAATTGAAATTTGCTTTCCTTTACATAATCATCTGCATTTGTCATCTTTTTAGCAAGTGTTCCAAGGTTGGTGAAGAAAAGAGCCTGATTCTCATTGTAAAGTTTTGCAATGGTGGGAAGCGCTGGGTGAATGCCGTAGCCAGATTCACCAAGCGGTAGAAGATTATTATTGAAAACCTTATGCTTTCCTCGAGCCGCAGCATACTCCAACCAGACATCTTCCTTAGTCGGGACAAGCATGTTGAAACTATTGATAAAGAGACAATTTCGAGAGTGAGTCTTGTAGCGCATGAAATAACATACATAATGACTCATTTAACGTACCTGTCCGCCCCACCAAGCATCATCAAAACAACAACCGCTTTATAGGAGCCACCTTGTGCATGTGAGTCGTATCCACTTATTGGTCGAGGACTGTCTTCCTTGCGTGGGATAGTTGTGGCATGGACCTCTGGGGTGCTCCATATTAGCTGCTGGGCAGCGCGGATTGCCTTTGCAACACCATTGCTCACGAATTCCTGTTCCACTATGGGCTTAATGAGTGCTCTGTTTTTATTGGACAGCCGTCCAGCTGTCATCAACAGGGACAGCTCATCCAAGATACCATCGACTGAAGGCGAAGTTATAGAAGGCCAATAAGATGTTACTGCGGCTGAATGGCTGGTGTCTCCTTCATTACTGGGGCAGCCAAAAGCATGCTCGAATTTGTAGCCAATGCGCGAGAATGAGGTCTTTGAAACTCTATCGCAATCGACAATCCCGAATTTGGTGATACTCATGATTCCCTCCATTAGATCCAACACGTAGCTTCCTTGTAATATCATCGATTCGGGTGCAAAAAGGCCGGCACCCTTGACCACCCCCGTGGGTGAGAATTCTGGTAGAAAGAAAGAAAAAACACTAGGACTTTCGAATGCACCTTGGCCAAATGCAGATGTCTTGCCTCCTTGGGTTGTATCCATCAATGTAGGGACTTGGAACGGTGATTTGTACTGTAAACCTAAGCTTCTGAAAAAGGATATTACCTTGATCAAAGGTTCACGCAACTGCCCATAACTCTGATCCATGTCAAGGACTGGTTCGCGAGTCTCTTCGTCCAGCAAAATTGCAGCAACCATAGCGCCCAGGTCTGACGTCATTATGTGTCACATCAGACTTTGTTAGCAATATTCCGAATACAAAAACATCCCAATCTCCATGCAACTTACCTCCATACTTCCCCGATCCAAATTGCCCAAAACCAGTGCTGTAAGCAGTTGCGACCCTTTCAATAAACTTTGGGGAAGGATTACTCACACCGAATCTTTGGATTACTCGGGCTGCCAAGAATGGTGGGTGTGATGGGTGGTAGAATAAGCTATCAAGCACCGCCTCTGTTTCGTACACTGAGTCCCTCACTGATGGATTGACCAAGCTGTGGAAAAGAACCGGGTTGCGAAATGAAAAATCGGTTCCGAATCCATCATCAATGTGTACCATTGATTTGATATTCTTCAAAAAGTAGTGCTTGCTCTTCCACACGACAGAAAAGACACTATCAGGAGAAAGCGTGAAACAGGACCCATCACTATCGGTTGAATAAACAGTGACTCCTGCCATGCCGCAGTCACCAATGTCGGTGTATGTGCCAGCATCAAAGGATGAGGGATGAACAGCACCAACATGTAACACTTCCATTAGGTCATTTATTGATGAGACAGTGAGACCCGATGAAGTCGTCCATGTTCCTCCTCCTGTCAAGGAAACAAATACTTGTGAATCCCGAACCTCGGTGTCGCAGATACAAAACTCAATTCTTGAATCCTCATCCTCATGAACATTACAGACAGAAGATGACAATGCAAGGCATTTGCTTAAGGTGTCCGGGTATGCTTGGTCAGTCCATGGTACCTTAAAGAAGTTCTTGGTGCCAGCGCCGACCATCGGCTGCACATACGGTGTGACATGTATCTGCAGATGGGAAGACAGAAACAGGGATCATAATTCGTTGAGGACGATTGATAAAATAAATTTTGAGGACAATATCAATACAAACTTACAATGTTGTTGCCGTCATCACCTGGACTGTGAACTAATGCTATGTGACCGGAGGAGAAATCAATTTTAACTTTTACACCACAGCTTTTATTGGCCCATGCTCTAAATACGCCAAACTCCATTCCTACACCACATGGTCCGGCATGAAATTTCGTTTCCTTGTACATAGCTGGTTGCCCCTGGACCAAATTGTTGGCTTTGCAAATCTCGTCAGCGGAATAGAAATTAGTCCTTTCCCCATGATATCGACAGTGGATGTGACCGTACCTGATGCTCGTTTCCCAATCAGATTCTGAGCAAATCGGAACGGCAGCTTCGGTTCTAGGATCAGCACACATTGATGCTTCCATTTCGTATGGTTGTCTTTTTCTATCCCAAACAAGCTTGCTCCTCATCTCTTTTTTGTTGATATTCCCCCAAAAGGTCTTCTTGCCGTTACTGAAGAAAGCTTGTTCTACGCAGGGCTGGCGGATGTATTCGTAGTGAACAGTGCCCAAAAGTCCTTCCTTCAACTTGATTGTACGTATGGTGTCGACAGCATACTCTTCAAATGAGGAATCAGCGTTATACACGAGGTTTTCTTCAAGCGTAACTTTAGACGGAAAGGTACACTCTCCGTCTGGGTCTTCGGCACAGAGCGTGGCAAAGAGGGGGGAAGACCTTGATAGCTCAAGGCGGCGCAAATCTTGTATTTGATCCCAATTTTCAGGGTCACCGGTGCTGCCCCGTTGGTCAGTCCCTAGAAGCTTGTAAACTGCCCCTTTTCTAAGGTGATGCTTCTGTGGCAAGTCGACACAAAGTGGCACTTTGTCACCTTGATATTCCATTTTTGAATAAAAACAGGAAAGAAGACAATTAGAAAAGAATTCGAACCCATAAATGATTGGACTCCATTAAGTAAAACTCACCAATAAAACCATTCATTAAGTCAGATTTGGGGAAATGGTCACGAAAATCAACATTAATTTCCAAAGGATCAAACGGAGTATCCTGTGTTAAAGATGCTGATAATTAGTCACAAGTCATCGAATAAAAACCCTCAGAGAACAATATAACTTACGACCCACTGTCTACCAGCAGCAGAGACGCCTCCTCGTGCAGGAGGGCGTACAAAGCCAGTCCAGGCGCGCGCATATGACAAAATATCTTCTATGGTGTAAGTCTCGGCTAGCTTGCCATTGTCAAGTACAACATGCGTTCCGTCCATATTCAACTGATAAAGACCTATAGAAAAGAGCTGATATCCAGAACATAAAATTAAAAAGTGAAAATAAATGAAATTTAAAAGAGAGATAGAGAGTGATTGGGAAATGACAGACCTGCATAATCTCTGAAATGAGATGAGTAAAATTGTGGTTAGCTTTGAATGATTAAAATAGATTATTTCACCAAGATAACACTCACCTCTCGCGTAATTTTCATCTGGATAATTAGCAACATACCCTCCCGCGGGAGACAAATTGTACTCTAAGGACTTATTTTCGAGGAAACTCAACCAACTAGCCATTATTCCATTGTACGAGAAGTGCTTCAACAAGTCACGGTACGATCCGAAGGCTCCACTAACAAAGAAATCATACATGGCGAGCCTATCCTCGGTTGGCTGGGTGTTGTTTGGATAGAGCAATTTTGATAGTGCAATAAGTCAAACTGAAAAGAAAAATTGCTAGAAATCAAATTAGGACTCCTGCTCTTACCTCATAAAAAACCATTCCGGATCCTGGCAGTCCGACAGCAATAATCTGACTCAATGACCACGCCATTTTTAACCGCAGCTGGTCCGCACCATTCATCGCCAAGTGATGCCAAATTGTGTGCCTCTGAGCAGACAAATCATGGATCTTCTTGCTTCTTAGACCCGTGCCTTCTGGTTCAACAACAGTAAATCCCCGTTCTCCTTCCATGGGATCTGATGCCACTTCATCAGGTGAACCACATATGAGGACAGGCCTGGCACATGGTGGGAAGAACAAGAGTCAGATTTTCCACATGAGCTCATCTGTCACAAACAATAATTGTTATGGTCACCATTAAACTCATACCTGGCTGCTGGATTGTATTCAGCGGTCTTGAAAACGGCTTGAACATTTGCATTATTGAGAGGAAATGGCACTTTGCTGTCTCCTTTTACGTCAATATGATCACCATATCGACCGAGAAGAGGCAAGCCTAAAGGAAGCATATCAAGGTCTTCTGTTGACATCGAAATAATTGAGCTCCCTTGAGTAACATACGCGTGTAAATTTTCCCAGGACGAAAGATCAAATACATTCATGTCCATCGCATGAGTGTGTTTCCAACATGAGCCATCACCTGCCTTCACCCTGCCCAGCCAATGCTTGCCTTCATCTTCAAGGTCACATGCTCTCCAAGACTTCTCAGCATCGACAATGTTATCATTTAATTTGTGGTCCCTAGCGTCGATAATATCTTGAAATAGTTTGATGGACTGAGGTCCAAGGTTGGCAGAGTTTTCACAGAGAGTATCAGCCTCGTCCTTGATCCAACGACTCTTCTGTACAACATACTTGCTCGATCCGCATGGAGTTTGTGGGTCGTTCGGGGGAATATCAAAGCCAGTGACTGCGTATAGGCGTGTGCCAGTCATGTCGCTGATACCAGACATGTTGGAATCGTCCAAGATGATCACCTCCCTAGGCTCTTCGCCGGGAGAACATGCACTTGTTAAGTAACTTAGCTTGCCTTAACATAGTACATGCAAGAGCAATAACAACAATAGTAATAAGTACAGAAAGTGAGATTACGGCGAAACACATCAAGTGAGTGTTCTTGCAGTACTCACAGTTCTTTTCATTCTGATGAGACATTTTCACTGGAGATTAGAATAGTACATAAAAGAGCAATAAAATGCAGTGAGAGTGAGTTTCAAGAAATCCACAGACAGCTGTGCGTTACTTTTAACTCACAATTCTGGCAGCCAACAGTTGTGCCGTCATACCTGCCATCATAGTTCGAAAACCCCCGGAGCCCTGCAGTGTTGATTGCAAGCTGCCCCCCACCATCAGGAGAAGGATTTTCGACACTGTTCTCAGGTAGGGCCAAGTGACTATGGGCAGAAAGAGATGATAAAGAGGGATGTTAAGCCGAGTATCTCAAGAGTGAAACGACAGCCACAATTGCAACACTGTTGTACTTACGGGTCATACACGAACATGTGACCATCAGAAGATAATCCAAATATGATTGGAAATGTCTTCCACAACTCAAACGAACCCAGCTTCCATTGCTTATTCAAACGAGGCTGACGAAAGTTGTACACATCAGCACATTGACTCGATCCTTCCAATGATGATGTATTAAGCATAGCATGTTCGTCGTACCCAATGAACTTTTCGTACAAAGGGTACTCATGAGGGTTGTCCATTGAGGGAAAATCCATAGATTTGAAAGAAGGTAGATCGATGACGCTGAACTCCAACAGATTTTCGTAACCTGAAAAGTTTACCTCGGGATTTGACACGCCCCAGAACCCACTCAGTGCGGCAGGAGCAGGTTCATATATTCCCAATATGCATCCTACGCAATCGACCTGCCATCCAGAGGTGTATTTGAGTCGATACCTCGCTCCCAATTTGAATTCAGCTTTGGTATCAATGACTGCCGTACCCGCCGTAAGTGACGCATAAAAATCGAGCTTAGCAGGAGGGTCTTGGGTTATAGTACGAAAGTCTCCGTCAACTTTCCATACATAGCCAATACCAACCTCGTGAGTCACGGTTAAGATTTTGTAGATATCGGTCTTGCGATTCTGAAGCGTGTCCTTGGATGTAATGGCGTACTTCCTCCAGCGACTGTAGAGCTTTATTGATTGGTGATAAATATGGAAAAGTTGATACGATGTTGGTTGTAGTGTTTCCAAGATAACAATTCAAGAGAATCTTCGGATCGAACTTACCTCACAAGGCATAGAACTGATGGTGCCCGAAAAGTAACTATGCTCCCACTTCGGATTAACTCGCTTCCTGTAGAACTGGCGCATACTTGATGGTGTCTTGACATACATTTGATCATGAACCCAGGATTCAAAGTCATTGGAAGTGGCAACCATTGCATCAATTGTTTCCCGTGTCGGTCCAAAAGTGGCCTGTCACATCATACAGTGCCGAATATGTAGATAGACACAATTTGAGATGTGAGTTCATTCATAAAGATGATACTATGGAAAATTATGAGTAACACCAAATGCTATCAAATGACGGTACATTTTGGTGGTATCAAAAGGAACCAAACTCACCTGTTCCAAGAAACGAGCAGCCTCCGCATCCTGACTTATGGAGTACTCAAAGCTTTCCAATACGTACTCCTGAGTCGGATGGTCCAGCGGGGGGAGGGTGATCTCGCACTCGTACTGGTCCGGGAGGTCACAGTTGACAGCAACGCGGGAAGCACTCGAAACTCCAGCAGGCGTTCGACCGCTGAAGAGTCCTGGGGATGCCTCCCAGGCACGGCCAGCGTAAGAACGTGCAACGGGGGCACGCTGTCCCCCAGCGGTGGCGTTGTGACGGACGAGAGTGCAGAGGCCGTTCACATTCGAGATGACGGGGACGCGCACGACTGTGTCGGAGGTGGTTGAGGATGTGATGATGGACGGGGGTGCTCCCGCGGCAGGACAGGGAATGACCATTTGGCCCGCAACCTCTTCCACAACAGTGAGGAGGGTCCATGCAAGGCACAAAGCGCCTGGTGAGGGCGGCTTCATTTTCTTACTGAAGGTTTATTCATTAAATGAAGTGAGATCGGAAGATAATGTTGTAGTTTGTAGTAGCACCTAGTACTTACCAGGTTGTAGAAGATGGCAACGCAAACCAGTTACTACTACCATATGTTATCTTGAAAAATCTACTGGAATAGATTTATCTAGAGTGATACCATTTTTTTAACATGGGGTACTAGGTGCTACTACAAGATCGGAAGAGCA
>JALLOT010000742.1:0-18004 GCA_036939595.1 Thalassiosira livingstoniorum
ATAGCCTACTCTAACATACTGAGCAGCTATCTCAATCTGTTTTCAATTGTGCCTTCACTGATGAGCACCACTAACAAATAACATGCCTTCTTTTCCCTAAAATAATAGACACATAATCAAAAAATTTCAAAGTCATATTGTTTGCACATCTACAGTATGTATAGATATGAGCACAATTTTGAAATCTATAAAAATGTTTTGAACCATTTTAAAAAAGAATAAAATAGGGTTACAACAGTCACAAGCAAGGGAAATTAATTTGATGGCAATCAAAAGTCTTAAAGCATTAAATATGATTTTTGGTGCACTAGAAAGTGGTTAGTTTTGATATCATGTGAGATTCCTGTATTTTTTTGCATGCTAACATGATCATAGTATTGGAGTTTTGTACTGAATTGCTATTGTCAAAGTTTCTGATTTTGTAGTTTGTAGGCACAACATCACATTCTGACATTAGCAGTTGATTACTACTTAACATAAACCCACTTAATGCAACACTACTAATGACTTAGTCTTTTAGGTGTGGTACCAAAATCATTATAACAATGGTATAAACTTGATATTTATATTCATATTTAACAGTATTTTATTGAAATGTAACAGTATAGGTGAAAAATAATGATTTTGCTACAAGTCTTGTTTGGAAAACTTTACATTCAATTATAATTTATCTTCCAGTGTGCGCAAGACAATGATTAATTCTATTAATCACAATGGAAATGCTTTTCATCGATCAAAACAAAATCCAACCAATATTTTGATCAACACCATGGAGAGAAATCCTATTACATGTGATATGACATATTGCAAGGAATGAAATTGAAAAATTAGAACACCGTTAATGTAGCATCAAAATTATTGCTCTGGTTTTACAGAGAACATTACTCCAATACTAAAATGAAGATTTCTACTGAAAAGTCAAAAATAGTTCTTAAAGTGTTGTTTGTCTCAAATGTCACAGTATTAGGTGAGTCAAAAAATGTACTTGATTTCTGTTTGATATTTTTTATACAGATTAAAAAATTATACTGCAAATAATAATTTCTTCCTCTAAGTAAGTTTGGGCTCATAACCTAATAGACTTTAACATTACACAAAAAAACATAAGTACTCAACAAACACATTGACAATACAACAATACATGAAAATAAGCAATTCCAATTCAAAAAAGAAAATAGGACAAAGTAAAATAAAACCCCCAACAATTTTTTCCATATTCATGCCTGAGACTTACTTGTGTAGTTCAATACTTCTTAGTGTACAACCTGGAAAGTTGAGAAACCAAATCAACAAACTGAAGAGGGTGCCAACATAGTGCAATGGTGCATCCAATCACAGACCTCCTCAGCCTGATCTTGTCACAAGTTCAGTTATCCATGACACACATATCTGGGGATAGACTTGTTTTTTTATCTGGCCAACTCACTTTTTCAGTTGTGCCTGTCCAAAAATGAAACAAGAACAAAATCAGAAACCCTCCAAAAGTACTTTTTGGTATTAAGTATCAATTCCTTATTCCCTTGAGCAACAATGAGCCTTTTGTATTAAGAAGTTACGGTACTTTGATATTTAATTACCAAAACATAGATAATAAATAACCAAATGCAAGGGCATGTTTGGCTTGAATCCAAAAGAGAAAATTGATGTTAACTAGAGTAACCATGATGTTTTAAAAAGCATTTTTTTCCTACATGCAAAGCAGGTTCTTTAGAGCCTACCAACTCTACTAACTAAATAATTGTTTTATGGATTTTACATTTAGCTAGTTTTGAATTCTTATGAAAAATAATAGACTAAATAGGTTCTGATGGCTTACCATATTAACCCAATTCTTCCAAAAGTTGCCAGAACTGACAAGGTTTTACAAAAAAATGATTTACCATGTTCTGACCCACTAGGGGCTTAAGACAGAGACAATACAATGGGGTTTGAGATCTAAATTACCCCCCCTATATGGGGGTATATGAGATTTTTATAACCCCAGTGCTTATTTTACCCCAGGATACAGAGTAGAATGTTGACTTTGGGTATCCATACTATTGTATTTTTGATTTAATACGGGATTTTAATTTTTCTCACATGATTTTCTGCACAGTTTTTTGGTATTATCAAGCCAATGAGCTCTGTTGGTTCTCTCCCTGGTGATATTAGTGATGATTGCATGATGACAATAATAACACTGCTGACAATCAATATATGGACTCATCCTCCTGCCAATACCAAGATCATGTTTGATTGTTCCCCTTTCCATTATCTAGTGCTTTATTAAAGCTTTATAACAATTGATCTACCTGTTGATATCCCTCTCTCCCTCCTTGGGTGGATTTGTGTTCCTCTCTGGTCCCATCAAGTATGTCCAAGCAACATCTACTGGTGTATTGTGTTGACAAAAACTTTTGTTGGCATCATCCATTTGCTCTATTGATGGTTTTGAAGTCATCACATGCCAAATATGTTGAAATATCATGTTGATATCTGTTTTCCTCAAGTTTTTTGTGGAATTCCACTGTTTGATGATCAATACCAATGAAGTAAGGTGATTATGAAATTTTCACAAACCTAACTTGTTGATCAACTTTTAAGGAGGCAAACTACATCAAAAAGAGAGGAAATTTTTAGTAATCTATTTCTCTTTTGGTGCAGTTTGCAAAGATTATTCTTGATAAAAGATCAATTGGAAGAGTAAAATTGGTCTGATAGACATTGTTGATATACGATTTGTGAGGACTGCATTAGGATCAAAAATAATCCAGAGACCTAGTAAGAAAAAGAATGTCTACTGGTCAGGAAAAGAAATTTTTGCCATGAGTTATAAGATTTTTACATATAATGTTGTTTGGTTGAATGGGTACCATTGCATCATTTGTCTAGAATTCTTAACATTGAGGTTATATACTCTGTGAGGACAATGTATTTGCTATTTGCATTGCATAGAGCAAAATTAAAACCATCACAATAGCCTTGAATAGTTTTAATTGCTGTTAAAGAAAATTTTTGTTATTTACTCAAATATGAAGCAATGGACTCAGCCATTATGCACAGATCATTGTAAGTCATTTTATATGCCCCTTTTGGTAGCAATAAAGAGGTACTGGGGTATACACACTGGGGTTGATAAGAATACCCCCCCCCCGCATTTGGGTGATTATTTAGATCTTGCCCCCCATTAAATTTTCACCTCCTAACTGATAGGCTAAATCAACTCACAGCATAAAATTTCTTCCTATGTAAAGCCCCACAAAGGTGCCTCAAGAAGCAATATTAGTGTCACTGGTATCACTATGCTACTATTATTACCACTTTCTGCTTCCCGTGATAGCACTGTGATGTCATGGTAGATCCAGTTTTTGATGGAATTTTTTGGATCAGAACAAAAAGTGTGCATCTCAAAACAAAACAGGCCAATATCAAATGTTATCAAAGAAATTTTTGTTTAACAAATCAGTCCGTAACATCTGAGATCCCAAAACCTGACATTATCTGGAAATCACTCTCTCTATTATCCTAACTTATTTGATCACCAAGACATATATTTTGTAAACAAAGATAAATAACCTTGCCTTGCAATTTTTTCTAAGTAAACTGGAAAGACTGCACCAAAAAACACTCCTACAATTCAAATATTTTTTGTATCATATAAAAATTAATATTTTCATGGGTATTTTTTTGTGGAACAAAAAACAAAGAAGTGTTGTACAAAACTAAAACATTTATTTGACATTAAAAATCTTGTTAAAAAGTGCATAGCACAAAAATTGTATGTCAACAACACAAATAATAAACTAGTTGATCAAAAAAGAAAATAATGTTTTACTCATTACTATTAGTTTTGCTGTTTGGAATTATCTTTCATCAAATTCAATGTATTCTATTTTGATTAAACAAAATTTCATTCCATTGAACAAGTTTTTTATTCTGTTATTTTATCAAAAGTATTTTAGTTATTGAATTATTTGTTATCGCCCAACTACTACCAAAAACACTAGCAATTGTGTTACAAGAATATTCACTACTTGAATTAAAATAATTGTTTTTAAAACATCTTTCTTACTTCACTTCTTTGTTTGAATAGGAACATATTGCTGTCCTTTTGAAAAAATATGACTCAGAAGAAATATGTACCAGAAATACAATAACATGGGAGCAATTTATCTTTAAGACAAATGCATATCTAAAAGCTGAATTTAAAAAATATATTCTGAAAACAAGTGTTATGGTGAATTTTTAATTTAGCAATACCAAGAAAAATTCCAAATTCCGGAATATTTGAAAATTCACCTCAAGGCAAACATAGTGGCCTGGTTCTGGTTGTGGAAACAAAATTCAATATCATTACCAGGTGACCACTGCACCAGACAATTTCATCATAATCAGATGTTGCTGGCATATGGTGACTGCAGCATATAGAGTTACTACTATTGCATCAGAAGACTACAGTATTGAATCACACCAGTACCATGATATGGAGGCATCAATAGAACAGCAGCCTACAGCAGCACAAAGGGAACAGCAACACCAAGGGGAGGCAGCCACATATGTTGGTTGTAGAATTATTTGTTTTACATATGCTTCAACAAACTCCCAACTAAAAAAATTAACTCAATTAAGACTTTTGACATCTGTGGGCATATTCCACTCAGCCTGAACAAGCCCAACCATCAAATTATGACATCACATCAAAGCAAATTTATCCCACCATTTTAATGATCTTTCATGTGAATGCTCCTGCAATTTTAGTGTCACATTTCAATTTGATCAACACCATCATGCCAACATCAAAATAATTTTTGATTGGTCTCTCAAACTATTACCTGCTGCATTTTAGATTCATCACAACATTTGAGTGGAACTTTGCAAGATATTGATAGTGTTGACAAAAACAATAACAACATTGTCATACTTCCACTGGACAAGGAGTATGGCACATACTTTGTTGTACTGTACAAGAAATTCACCTCTTTCTTCTTATTAGATATGCTCATAATAGAGTTGTCTCAACCCTTTGAGTTGGTATGATACATCATGTCCTACACAACAAAATCTGGCATTGCTCTCTTAGACAAAATGTCAGTGGCATGGATGTTTTGATGGTTGACAAGTAGATATTGATGGTTAGGAGTCAATGTGTTCATTTGATTTGAGCAATACAAACTATTACATGGAAAAATGGTTGCATATGCAGTAGTAGAAAATTACTACTTTACTAATGACCAAAGGATGGCATGGTAGCTTTGGAGAAAATAACTTGCTGCAATTTTTGGAATATAATTTTTTGAAATGTCTTAATAATTCGAGTGTCCATCTTTTGAACAAATACTGGTACTGTCATGCCTATTATCTCTTCAATAAATAGGTAGTTATATATTTAAGACAGTGGGGGGCAATTAGGCACTATTTTCTTCATTTGTCCATTTTTATCACTTTTTGCAAAGCTCAAAAACAGATTTCTTGACTCTCTATGTCATCAAAATACATTCAAGAATTTAATTACTTTCATTTTTTAACTATAAACTTCACCATTTTCATATATAAAAGCACTACATAATTGAAAACATTGCACATAATGAAAGGTATCATGGGTTGGAAATTTAATAAAGATTCTACCTTAGTATGTTTCAATGATAACTGTTTCCAGACCCATTTTGTGAGTTATAGTAGAAAGAAATGGATTACAATCAATAATTTTGAAAGATAACAGATATTTTTGATTCCATGACATTAACCATTAACTAAATAAACTGGAAATTTTTCATTTCATGGTCACTGAATTATTATTTATATTTCACACTGTTAAAAACCCTTCAAAATAGCTTTCCCACATTTTCCGATTATGTTGTGTATGTGGGGCCCGTGGTGCCCACATACATCCCCACCCCCCATTGTCTCATTCTTACTTCTTATTATTACTTATTTAAAAGTCAATCAATATTATTATTTCTTCGCTGAATGCTGAATGCTCAAAAAATAATAATCTAAAAAATTGTCATTTCTAGTCATTGTCTTCTGTCTTTCTGTTTCCTACTATGCGTGTTTCCAAGGATAGGAAGAAAAAATAGTAGTAGGTACCATACCATACTTCCCGTGCTGGATTCGTGATAGTTCTCAAAAGAACACAGTCAATGCGACACACAGACACACAGATACGAAAACCGTTCCATCCCGTTCGTTCGAAATGTTGTTACTCTAACCATAAGTACAATACTACAATACTCTACCTAAGTAGGTAGGTATGGTATATAATAGTAATAATAATATAATAATAGTGCGTGATGAGCGAGACATACAGCACAGCGAGCAGCGTGCGTGCTAACTAGCTAAGTACCTACTTCTTACGTACGTTACTACCATAGGAAACTGAGTTAAGACCCCCTCGGTGTTTTAACCCCTTTAATAATTTTTTAGCAAAAACAAGTTGTTTCAGCGAATATAAAATCGCTAGAACAGATTAACACGTAAAACTTACTAAATTTAAGCGGAACAAATGTTTGGAGAATTTTTTGGCGACTTTTTGGCGATGTTCAGTGAGGACATTTGGAGGAATTAATAACCGTTACTAACGGTATGTGTAGTTCGTTGGCGGGCCGCGCCCGGCGCCCGACCGCCCGCCCGCCCGCCGGCAGGAAGGCCAAGCAAGCAAGCAAGCTAATACAGGCGGGCTAATACCTAAGTATGTACTTACTACTACTATTACTACTTAATTGTATGAGTACCTTAGGTTACTGTATGATACTCTACGGTACCAAAACCTACCAAAACATGTTCTCCTTGCAGTCTCCTTGAGAGAAACTCTCCTGCGAACCTAATGCGAATTTTTCTACGTCAGTCCGCATGGATAACAACAACCAACAATTGAATTCACGTTTAGCGATATCATGAGTTTTTGTTCAAACAATAATTGAAAATCAATAGCTATGGTACCATTTAGTTTTAACAGAACGAAAGGACCTCACACATAGTATTTTTTTATCACAGCAAGGAAATATTGTAGAGACTGGAAGTGATTTATCTTTTTTTGTTAGATCCCTGAGCAGGAAACTTACTTCCCAAGTTTTGGTTCCACCTGTCCATCCTCAACAATCTGAGCATATAGAGATTCACAAAAATTTAAAAAAATTTGCTCAAAGGATAGGTGATGTCTATCCCATACCAGATTTAATTATGTATGAACACGAGCAAGAGTGTGAAGTTCATGTGAAATCAAAGAATAGAGTTGGGAAGCAAGTTTCCCATGCAATGGGGGATGTGTTTTCGAAGTTTTTGGGGGGCAAAGTAGAAATTAGTACATTATTTACATAGGTCCTTTCCTCCTTCACAAGTACTGTGTCAGGAGTCAAGATTCAAAAGTCAAAATATTTTTCATTCCTTCGCATGCTCATTCTGGGAACAATGACGCAAAACCTCTGCTTCTCCCCCACCTTGAGCCTGGCCGTCTTCTGCCCCTCCACCAACGCCAAGGCCCAAGCAGATGCAGATGGAAGAGATGTTGGTCCAAAGGAGATTCTAGAGTGGTTGATCGATAAGATGGCTCGAATGAAGTGCAATGTCTCAAACTTGCCGATGGATCGATGATAGAGGCAGATTATTACATCTCCGCCATGCCCATGGATGTCTTCCAATGTCTAATTCCAAAACATTTAAGGCCAGCTTGACTTTTGTTTGGAATCAGAGGTTAAAGTTCCTCACCTCCTTTTGCAGTGGTCAACCATGCTGTACTTTCGCCAACTTGACGAGCTCAAAGGCATTCCAGTGATCAACATTCAACGTTGCTTCGATTGCAAATTAAACACCCTCGATGGATTGTATTTCAGCTGCTCTCCACTGTTATCCATCTACGCCAACATGTCCAACTGCTGCAAGGATTATGCCAGGAGTCACACCTCTCATCCCGAGGGAAGCATGCTCGAATTGGTCTTTGCTCCATGTTCCCCCAAAGCGGGGTCGCCTGAAAATTGGATTGCCAAAACGGATCCAGAAATCATCAACGCGACATTGTTGGAATTGGATCGACTGTTTCCTCTTGAAATTGGTCCCAAAGCCCCGAAATATCGAAGATCCAACCTGATTAAATCGTCCATTGTTCATGTTCCACAAAGCGTGTATGCCGCGACTCCGGGCCGTAAATAAGTATCGACCAAGTCAAACTTCTCTGATAGAGAATTTTGTCATGGCAGGGGATTACGTCAGTCAAAAATACCTTGGAAGCATGGAGGGGGCGTGTTTGAGTGGAAAGTTGGCGGCAGAGGTGGTTTGCGATAAGGTCACGGGGGAAGAGGGCAGGGGCGTGAAAGAGGTTCACGAGTCTGTTCTCGCGAGGGAGTTGGAAGAGAGGAGTCCCGTGGGAATTGTGGGTGTTGGTCCGGTGGCATTTGGAGGTGGTCAGCAGGGTGGATGGGAACATCCATAATGAATGTTTCGCTAAATCGAATAAAAAGGACCTAACATTTCATTATTATTGAGTTCTAATCACAAAACTTACTCTGCTCATTCTCGCTGATACTTTTCATTTCACCTAGCCAACTTTTATCCAGTTATACCCTCTAGGGTGATGATTACTCACACTCGTTCTTTATCATTCTCCAAGTAGTGCCGCACTTTGAAAAAGGATAATAACGCTTTTCTTTCGTAGTTTTTCTCAAAAGGGGATTCGTTTAGGTGAGGGCGCGGATTGCAGAGATTCTCAATGTTGAATACCAAAACGGTCTAAGCACGTCAATTTCCTTTTCCTTAACGCAAAGCAATCAATTGTCATTGTATATCCGCCGTAGGCTATCCATAGGCATGTCAATTTCAAAGTTGTTCTCAGAAAACATTACCCGAACAAGTAGCCTTTCAGTAAAATTGATGTCTCCTATGGGTGGAGGTTGCACCACACCTCGGCCATGCCAATTGTGCTGAACAGTCGATCCAACAGGATAGAATAATGTTGAATCGTTCGGGGGTGGCGGATCCGCTTCGAAGGACCTAACTTCTCTTTTGTTCGATCTTTTGTCTAATGTTGAATGATACATTGTCCTTGAGCTCCTACGGTTGGTCGATTGTTTTAGACTATCATTATTTCTTTCAGATGGTGGCATCTGAATTTTTCGATCGCCCGGAAAAGTCGAAAAATAGTTTCTTTGAGTTGTAGAACGTTGCGTTGCTTGAGGGCTTCGTTTTGTTGGACTTTGCTTTGGTCGAGGCGATTGTGCCTGACGTCTTCTATTATCCAAGTCCAGTCTTTTAACAGTAGGAATATTTTCAGTTCGTTCAATAGACTGAGAAGGATCCCAATTGTCCCATGATGATTTCATTTGTTTAGGAACCGAATTTGTCTTCGCGCTGCTATGGTATTGTCTCTTCGGTACCGAGCTCGCTTGACCATGTGTGGGCCGTGTCCTTTCTACAACATTCCGTCCTCTTGTTGCTGGAGAAATTTGTGGCGACTTTTTATGCTTCACTCCCTGTTTTGCCACGAGAACATCGAGGAAGCGAGATCTGTTAACATCCTTTGTTTTCAAGGTAGAACCCGAAAAAAATGACACCTCTCTTCTCCACGTTAGAATTAAGTGAGTTTTTGCACGCGTCATGGCAACATAGCACAGCCTCCGCTCTTCCGACAGTTCAACAGAACCTTCGCCTTCACCTATCGATTTCTGGGTAGGAAAAGTCCCTTCTTCATTGCCCACCAAGAATACACAGTCGAACTCCATCCCTTTAGATGAATGGATTGTCATTAAGCTAGCAATAATTCTCCCACTCCCTTCAGAATTAGTATCATCTGGATCAATATCAGCTATGAGTGCAACATCGTCCAAAAAGTTTCCCAGCGGTGTGTCCATACTTTCCCCCTCTGGAGACTGCTGTATGCATGCCCCATCACTCTTATACCTATCAGCAGCTCGAATTAATTCCATTACATTGCTCAAACGATCTTCGTATTCATCTCTCGTTTTTGAAATGGAATCCAAATGTTGCTTCAAGTCAAGATCTTCTACTACTGACATTAAAAAGTCTGGGACAGATTGCTTCTCAGCCTTTTCCCTCAGTAAAGCTAAACTCGATGCAAAGGGGATAAACCTATTCAAAGATCTAGTTGACATGAAATCTTTCGGAGGAACTAATAATTCAGCTGGCTTGTTAGAGTTAGTTGGCGCCAAAGAAAGAAGAACATCCATCGGAGTCGGAGGAGTTCCACCACGATATCTCAAATGCTGGTCCACTACAGAATCACAATAATTAAAAAACTCTGTCAAAGATGCATCCCCAATACCCCTAGAAGGAGCTTTCACTGCTCGCGCCAATGCTGAGCGATCTCGTCCGTTGTAAAATATCTTCAAAAAGGACATGCAATCCTGCAGATCAATATGACATGATGAGAGATAGAACATCGCAAAAAGGACAATTCAAAGCAATATTTCATCTTACCTGAATCTCAGCTCTCTTGTAAAATGTCCCTGAGGAACCACGAACGACATATCTAAGGTTGTGCTCAACACATGCTTCTTCGAGTACACGGGACTGGGCATTAGTGCGATAAATCATAGCTACAGTAGACGACGGTAAAAGTTCTCCACTCTCTACCATCGAGTTGACAGTCTTCACAACGAAATTTGCTGTAGAAATATTTTACACATCATCAGACGTGTGAGCATCCTTCAAGATGACAGTATGCGTGAAAGAAACAAGTTTTCTCACCTTCTGCCTTTGCATCTTTACAAGCAAGCACCCGAGGCGAGGGACCTTCACCTCTCATGGGCTTCATATCTTGTCTAATACTGCTCGGAGTGGGCAATCTATTTGAGCTAGAAGAACTCCCGCGTCCTTTGTCTTCTGTCGACCCAATAACTTTTTGAGCTGCTTTTACAATATTAGTGGTTGATCGATAATTCTCCATCAAAAACACAGTAGACACTTTCAAAGGTTCAACATTTGAAGGGCTTCCACATATGCGACAAAAGTAGTTCACCAAGTCTTCGTTATGATGATTTAAAAGGCCTTCCCAGCCATGCATCCTGTCGTGAAATGCAACCTCAAAATCTGACATGCTTTGGGGACTCGCTCCACGCCAGCTGTAAATGCTGCGAAAGGTCGAAAAATTGAAATTCTGAGACGGGGCATCAAGCAACACAATATGGTCATTCCAAGGAAAAATTAACATTACCTTTGATCGCCATCACCTACTATGAACAAGCTGTTAGTGGTCAGAAGTCGTACCAAATCAAGCTATTGTTTGAGTTTGATTAACAAAAGGAAATGGCAGGAATAAGTGATGACATTAGGGGTCAAAATAAAATGTAATACAATAAGCCAAAATTGACGCACTTGAACCTGGGATGTGTCCTGAAACTCATCAACCAATATGTGCCTCCACCTACGATGCAAAATCTCTCTAGCCTAGAAAACGAGATTAGCAACGTGTGAAATAACAGCCCTTTAGATTAATTCACAATACTGTTTTCGACTCACCTCATGGTAATGAAGTAAAAGCTCTCTCGTCAAAAGAATTAAATCATCAAAGTCTAAAGAATTTTGTTCATACTTTGCTTTCTGAAAAGGTCTTCGAATAGTCGTTGCAATCTGCTTCACTTTGCGGCTGAGTCTAGAAGATTCTTCTTTATCACTTCCGTGCTGCGGCGCAGTAGCTTCCTCGGTATTGAGTAAGGAAATGGCATTCAACACAGTTATAGGCCTGATATCTGTAGCACTGCCCTTACCCCCCAACGCTGGTCCTGATCCCTTAAGATCAATATGGTGCTCTTTCAAAATGTCCTTCAGCAAGCGAATTTGATCTGATTGGTCGAGTATATTGAAAGATCCATCCAGTGTTAAGGCAGCTCCCTCTACTGCTGCATACTCTTCTTCATCACCGGACACACTAATGCGAGGAGAATCTTCAGCATCTCTCCTTGCATTCGTATCTCGTAGTCCATCATAGCCAATGCAATCTCTCACACTGGGAAGATCTCCCAATTCTCTTCCAAATTTTCTGAGAATTTTGGAACACACTGAATGAAATGTACCAAGTGTAGTACGCCTCACCAGTTGATTAGAAATTGATGTCGATTCATCCTGATAAATAGGATCATTTGGATCAGCATTTTCCTGAATTACCTCTCCGTCACCAGCAGCGGGTATTGTTGGTTGTTCTGTCCCAGTAGTCAGTGTTGATTGTACCAGTAGATCAGTCAAACGACGCTGCATCTCCATAGCTGCCTTTTTTGTAAATGTCACTGCCAAAATACCTTCTCTTTCTTGGACACTACTTTGATATACTCCATTGCCGAAGTCATCTTCATCACCAACGGTCATTATACCACCGCCAGACGATTGCGTTGCTGCAGATGAGGACGACAGCAATAAATGAGCGATTCGACAAGTCAATACCCTCGTCTTTCCAGCACCTGGACCGGCAACCACTCGCGTTATGGAATACCGTGGCCTGAGTGTTGCTTCTTTTTGGGATGAGTTTAGTTCGTCTGTAATGATGGAGTGAGAATAGCTATTGTCGTATGCGCCGTTTGGTGTTGGCATTGATCCATAAAATTCATTAGGCTCTGAGTTGTGTGGTTGCGAGTAGGATGATGAAGAAAACAACGTAAAAATTTTGCCTGGAGAAGAATGGCCAAGTATGCCCCTTTGTATTATTGATCCAACCGCAACATTGGAGCGTAATATTTTTGGTGGAAAATGCGTTGAAGTTTTCACATTATTTTGTCGTGACAGTGTAGAAATTGTTGTATATGGGGATGGCGTAGCCCTACCATTCAAAGATCGCAAGGCAAAAGCAGCACGGTCAAAACTGGGCTGCCTCATTTTGTGAAGCAGTTTAGGAGGGAGACTCCCCATTGGAAGCATTGTCGATGCTTCAGTAAGAGAGACCACGCCAGTTGCAACAAAATGTAAAGAAAAACTTGATATTGTAGCTGCCCAAAACAACAATGCTGTCATTGTGGGGTGTAGTGTGGAAATATCCGAAACCAAAACTATGTCTCTGATTCTAATACCTCGCTCAATTTTAATGATCTTATGTTCGATATCTGGGAGACTCTTTGAAGCAAAGAAGATTCTAATATTCTTCCAGATTACAATTCTGTGTCCAAACAATAAAGAATTGTAATAGGAGAAACATAAGGCAAAAGTGTTGATTTGAAAGATGAATACAAACAAACAACTGACAAAAGCAGTCAAAAATGTAAATGAAAATATATAATCTCACCTTGCTCCGAACGATATATTGAATTGAGTGTAGGTAATATTTGCTCAAGTGCCAAGTTCAAACCATTCCACGTGAAAACAAAATGCCAATTTTGACCTCGTGGTAAAAAGTCGTCCAGTCATGAACAGCATACACAGATGCGTCATTCGAACCAACCCCAAGATGAATACGCCAGTGTGATTTTGATTAAGGTACTCCTATGAAAGTGTTGTTTTGTACTTGGGCACCATGCCTGTCATAAAACTGTGCAGAAACAAAGTNATGAAAGTGTTGTTTTGTACTTGGGCACCATGCCTGTCATAAAACTGTGCAGAAACAAAGTGATGAACAAGCAATTAAAAATACCCCCTTTCTAAATTCGTCTTTGGTGGTAATTATTTGACATTATTTGGCATCATCCAGATGGAGAATTGCAGCAAAAGGCAGCAGAAAGCAGCAAAGTCTCTGAGAAAAATGGGTCGTGCTTCCGGTAGAATCTTCCTAATCGAGATTGATTATCATTGCAATGAACAGATTAGATTGAATGGCTTTGCTATTTGCTACTAATTGTCAGTCGCGTGGCGATGGTACTGAATCCAGAGGTATGGCACTATTGTACTAACCTCTGATTGGATCTGAGGATGCGTTGGTTGAGGTTGGCTGTTGGTGTCGGCCGTTGTCGGTCGCTGTCGGTTGTTAAAAAATGAATGGTGCGTGACGGTGACGACGATGTTGGTGGTCGATGGCAGTTGATGGCAGCAGATGGCAGCTATTGGCTGCATTGGATGTGAAGCTGCGGGAACACAGTAAGGTTGATAAGAGAAGATTTGGGTGTTGCAAGAATGATACAAGATTCATTGTTAAAAACTTGAAAGATATTGTCGCAAACCCACTTCTTCCCAAACAGCCACCATCCACCAAACACCACAACCCACAACCTCCCACAACGCAATAAATAATGGCCGGCAGCGGTTCGCCGTCCTTGTTGTCCATCGGCCAACGCATCTTTCTTGATTTTGTACCATGGTTCCAATCTTAATAAAAGGAACACTCTGAATAGCGACAAAGGACCCCATTCTTCTCTAACCGCCCGAGCTAGCGCATTTTCTGACTTCTGACGCAATGCAAAGTGCAACCCCCACCCTGACGGGTGTCATTTCTCCAGTTGCCATGTCGGCCAAGTCAAAGCGGCGGATACGGCGAATACTCATTGCAGCTTTGATATTCACACTGTCATTCTATCTCCAAAGTGGCTACAGAGACAAAGTCATGATTGATTCCTTCCGCGGAGATGGTTCCTCCACACTCAACAAAAACAGCACCAACCCACTCTTACTACAATCCTCCATCACCACCAACACATCCCTGGTCATTCTCATGGGTGAATTCCGAGGAGGAGAAAAGGTATGGGAAACTCTCTACCAAAACGTCCTAGATCCAAATATGGCCGACCTGGCACTCTTAATCCCCGAACCTCCCACCGGCCAACCATCTCCAACCAACAGTCTCACACAACGAGCAAAGTACATCTGGCACTTCCCCCAATTCGACGATTGGGCCGATGCCATAGATCTCATCAACGGAACTGGCTGGAGAACCACCCACCTCCCCCATTTTAGGAATGATACCAACGAAGGATTATTCGGTAGGATCAAGGGCTTTCCTGGTTCGGGATTTACTATTTTCATGATTCGGTGGTTTTTGGCACAGCGTATTCGAGAGGAGGGGTTGATTGGAAAATATAATGTGTTTGTGATTACGAGGACGGATTATTATTATCAGTGTCCGCATTTGTTTGTGGAGATGGATACGGAGGATAATACTGTTTGGGTTCCGAATGGAGAGGGTGAGTGATGGTGGAGCCACGTTGAGCGAGGCAGATGCAGGGGGAAATGGCATGGCATTTGAAGGATTGCAGTTTTAGTTTTGTATGATACCTCACATGAAAGCATGCTATTGCTAACACTCACAGAATGGAAAGGAGTGACTGATCGCTATTTAGTAGTCAACTACAAAAATGTCCTCCAAGCAATCGATATTCTTCCACCTCTCCTTTCTCAGCCATGGGACCCGTAAGTAAAGATTTTGCTTCTTTTTTAAAGGATTTGCCTCTATCTTTTGAATTTTCAAAAATGTTAATCGATCGCTAATAAGAATGTTCTCATTCAGGGAAATGACACCCTACAACCCCGAACAAGTCCTCAAACGCACATTCCAAACCAAACACCTACGCGTACGCAAATTCCGTCGATCGATGTACCTAGTAGCCACAGCCAACGATACCTTCTACTGGGATATGGCCAAAAATCCTGTCCCGACAGATCCGGACTTACTGTTGAAATATCCAATGGAATATTGCATTACGCATCAGAATAAGTGTGGGGCGGATTATTTGGATTTTCGGGAGATGGTGTATATGCCCAAGACGAAGAGGGCTTGTTTGGATCTTTTGCAGGAGGTTTCGAAGGTGAGGGGTTTGTATTGTTTTGTTGATTCTAGCAAATTTTGTTGTTGGGATCTTTTTATCTATAATTGTCAATTCTTTCTTCAAACACTCTTTGTTGGCGCTGCCCCTTTTCTTATTTGTATTGTTCCAATTGTAAATGGTCAACAAACGCCATGTATTACCTTACATCAAACAATTATGTCAAAGTCATCAAATCTGAAACAACAATTTGAGCGGTTTTGGTAGGACTGTCCCACGGTGAAAGAGCTTACGGAGGTATTAAAATCTTTCTACTTCGGATACTTTGTTCTGTTCGGTTCTGCTTGATTTCAGTGTTTGTGTGTGCTGCTGTAGGAATGGATTACAAAGGAGCATGGTAATCATCTTTGCACAGCAATGATCTTTTCTGGATGAAGTTCTAGGTGCCTAGATATTCATTCTGTTGATTGGGTGTTTCTTTTAAGAGAAATTAAAATGCTGGACTATTCTGTGCATTTTTACAAATAATGTAAACAATTTTTTTACTGATCCTAATCCAAATTCTCATTAGAGATACAAAATTTAAAACATCAATATAACATCTTTCAATGTTGACCTTTGATGGTGTTTGTCTTTTTTTCACAATATTTCATGTGGATGCTTAGTAAAGAAATCACTGAAGCCAAACCCACAAAATACATAATATAATGAAAGTTTTAAAATGGTAGTTTAGGTATGTTAAGATGCTTGTTGCCCTTGAATTTTGAACCATTTTTGTGTGCTTTGGCAGCATTGATGCATTTCAAAGCAGGTTTTACAATAATCTTTATTGCTTTTCATTTAGGTTGATGAATCCTTTTTACTGTGACTGCAAAGAAGATTGCCAACAATCTCATGGACTGGTTACTTTAAAATGATATATGAATTTTATTGTGGCCTTGACAAGCTCCAACTCCCAACTAATAACCACCTTTTATCATTGCAATCAATACCAATAGGTACCCACCCAGGCACTATGTATAAGTCCATCTCTTAAACATAAGCAAAGTTAGTGTTTGTCAATTTTGAACAGGCTCGATACAGTCACTAGTAAGAATTACCACAATCCTTGATGCCAAGAGTAGCATGTGAACTGAAATTTTAAGTTGCAGCTGGGTAAATAACGCTTTCTTGTTTTGAACAGTTTGTTAGTTTCAATAAAAAATGCAACTTTAATGGTATTTATCAAATAATAAATCTTTTTGATTCTCTTGCATCTTGAATAAATTTTGATCAAAAATGTATTTAAAAATTATGAATAAAACTGGCTATCTAGATTATTGTTTGGATATTTTATAATGGAACACAAGGAAGACAACAATTTTGCAATGAAAAAGAAATTATTTTAGATCTTTTTAAATTTCTCATATGTCATTTCATTCTGTTTTACATAGAATAATCCTGTTTGTGCTCAATTAGTTTGTTGTGTGATTGTTCATTTTTTGTTTTTCATTTAATGCAAAGACTACATCTTTGATGGAAGTGATCCCATTCATTTTTTAGTATTGGTTACTAGGTCATATTATGTTGTCTGGTGTTTGCTCCAGATCTGATCACTATGGATAATATGGACAAGGTGCATACCTGCTCATAGACATTGGTCATTGGTAACTGGTGAGTTGCATCAAGTCTTCTTGTGGTGGATTTGACAAGAGGTGCATGTGGGTTGGCCTCCTTGTCATCTCTCATGGAAATTCCTTTTGGAAACACAGGAAGTATTACAGATGTGCAAAATGCACTATCCCTGGCCCATGCCATTAAAGGCTTGAGTCAAAAAGCCAGTAAAGTACAATACATTGCAATTTAGTAAGAATTGAATTAAGAATAAATCTTAAATAAAAGAGTGAGTTAAGTTTGTTCTGATTTTGTTTGCTCTCAAATGCTCCCTCAAATACTCTTTCAAATCATTTTCAATTTCAAATCTAAAAACTGTCCGCTTTCAAATTGCTAAAATAAAACTTGCTAAATACCCCTTAAATCAGGTTAGGACACTCCCAAAAAATGAAAAATAAGTATCTGAATCATATCATACATCTACATACCCTATGTGCCATGGTAGCCAATGTAATCTCATGTCCAATGCTATGGTACATTTGGGTATGACTGCTTTGTTGCCAACCCCCACTGTAGTGGATTTGTCAACTTAGATATGTGTTTATTGTTGGGCTTGGCATGGTGGTACCATATTCTTGGCTGTGAGGAAGGGTGCAGTCAGTTTGGCCTCATAGGTGGAGGACTTTACAAACCTGTTTATTTCAACCAGGGGCACCATGGGCCCATTGAATTGGGGATTGGCACATCTTCAGACATGACAATGTAAGTACTAGCCCTGCTCAATGAGAGAAAATTCTTGAGCAGGAGATCGG